>VDFB02266928.1:32765-222176 GCA_007258455.2 Sequoia sempervirens
AAACAAATGCAGTTTTAATTCAACAAATTTGAAAAAATTTGAATTTAGGGTTTCAAAATTTAACAAACAAATGCATTTTGAACTCTACAAAATTTGAATTGACAAACCTGGTGCTCGATATGCAAGTTGGGTTGATGAAATTTGGTTTGATGAAGTTGAGTTTGTGTTTGTCGGAGAGATGAAGTCGATTTTGTTCGCCGTTTGCAGATCACATTTGCCATTTGCCGCACGCACAAGCATAGGGAAAGCAGAAAAAAGTGAAGATGACAGTGACAAATTCATGTTTTTTTTTATGTCTTATTTGAGGGGGTTTGGTCGAACCCATGTTCGATCGAACCCCTTAAAATATTATTATTTTTGTTTAGGGTTTGGGGGTTCGGTCAAACATATAATGTGGTTCGGCCAAACCATTGAGTTCGACCGAACCCGTTGAGTTTGGGGAAAGGAAGAAAAATGAAATTTCCTTCCTCATAAAGTTTGTAAACCACTATTGTCGTTTGACCCCATGTTCAAGATCTTAGAGTAATATTGTAGAAGCGTGAAAATTATGGAGTTTCATTAAATCCTAAGAAATATATTTTTAGGGTAGCTAAAGGTAAACTACTTGGACACATTATTTCTGAAAGAGGTATTTCTATAGACCTAGATAGAATGAGTGCACTGCTCAAGCTACAACCCCTAGGAAGTAAGAAAGAATTGAAATCATATTTCAGTAAGATCAATTTTGTCCAAAAATTTATCACTAGATTTTCCAAAATAGTGAAACCACTCAATGATATGTTGAAGAAAGATACAAAAATAGAGTGGACAAGTGAAGCTAAGATCACCTTTGAAAACATAAAGACTACAATTATAGAAGTACCAGTACTATTAAGTCCAGATTATGTTAAACCACTTTATATTTACTTTTTTGCTTCTAGTCATACTTGTACAACAATACAAATATAGAAGGGTGAGAATAAAGAATAAAAACCAATTTCTTTTATTAGTTCTCTATTTAAAGAAGTGGAGATAAGGTACACAAATTTTGAAAAATAAGCCTTTGCTTTGGTCAAAGTGGTACAAAAATTTAGACATTATATCTTCAAGAGTATATTCAAAGCTATTGTTCTAGATTCTACAGTCAAAATGTTATTAACACAGAGTGAGATTCAAGAAAAAAGAGCCAAATGGGTTACAATCTTGCAAGATTTTCATTTAGAAATCATACCTATGAAATTTGTTTGGGGACAAGATTTGGTCAAATCTATTGCAGAAATAGATCCAAAAATCTCTAGTCAGCAATACACCCTGGATGTAAAAGATCAAGAACATTGGTATTCAGATATATGGCATTATCTGGTTAGCCATACTTGCTCTGATCATATGCAAAGAAATAAAAGAAGAGCTCATAAGATAAAATCACAAAATAATATGATTAAAGGAGGAGCTCTATTCAAAAGAAACCATGAAGGAATTTATTTGAAATGTCTGAATAGAACAAAAGCGAACAAAGTGTTGCAGGAATTGCATGATAAGTTTGGAACAAATCATGGAGCACCTTTAGCTACTGTACACCTCATTTTGAGAGCCGGTTATTACTGGCCAATGATTTTCAAAGATACATATGATCATGTGAAACACTGCTATACATGTCAAACTACATTAGACAAAGGAAGATTCAATGCTCAACCATTGCAACCAGTGATGGAGATCCATCCTTTTTCACAATGGGGATTGGATTTCATTAGAATTATCAATCCTCCATCATCCACATGCCATAGGTTTATATTAACTGTTATAGATTACTACACCAGATGGATAGAAGCATGTCCTAGTAAACAATGCACCATAGAGTTGGTAATCAAATTTTTGGAAGAGAATCTCATCACCAAGTATGGACTTCCATACGCGCTGGTATGTGATAATGGTCCTACTTTTTCTTCATTAAATTTTTCCAATTGGGTGTTTGAATATGGTATAATGTTAAAATTTTCATCTAACTATTATTCATAAGGAAATGCATTAGTAGAATCACCAAATAAAAATATGTTAAATATAATTAAAAAAATGATTGAAAAGAATCCTAGAGAATGGTATTCTTTGCTTAAATTCACCCTTTGAGTAGACCGAATTAGGTTGAAAGTTTTGTTAGGGAATTCTCCTTACCACCTAGTTTATGGGGTAGATCCTATATTGCCAACAAATTTGAAAATCCCTACTTGGCAGTTCGCCCAGGAATACATTGGATTAGATGATCACACTGAAGCTCAATTATTACAATTAATGCATTTGGATGAAAAAGATACCCGAGCTATAGACCATTTTGCTAGACATCAATCTATGGTAAAAATATGGTTTGACAAAAGGGATAGATTATATTTTTTTAGAATATCTGACTTGGTCCTGTACTAGAACAAAGCCCATGAACGAAAAGGTGAACACGACAAGTTTGAAAAGTTATGGATAGGTTCATATCAAGTTTCTAAAATTCTAGGTGATAGCACCTATAGACTAAAGTTTTTGACTCGTGAAGATATCCCATTGCCTATCAATGGGCAGTTTTTGAAGCATTATTTCCATTCATAGTCAATAGTTTTGTAAATAAATTTTTTTAGGTTAGTTTTGTTGTTGTTTTGTAAATAGTCATTTGTTGCTATTGTTTTGTTTGCTTTTTTTGGGTGTCACATCGTTGGATTTTACAACAGTTGGCAACTTTTGAAGGTGAATAGGGTAATAGAGCTTCAATTCTAGAAATTCAATCTGTGTCCTGACCAGAAATAATCCTTTACTTATAAATAGTCTAGGAATTGCTTGATTCTTTATACTCTAGTTAGCATGAATCGTTCAATTAATGTTGAGCTACAAACACACACATTTTTAATCATTCTACTAAAAATTTAGGATAGCAGTTATTTTCATTGAGTGACAAGTTAAAAGACTACCTTTGCTACAACTATAATTCCCAATCTAATAGCGGGCTTCATTTCCTACAAGTTGAAATGAGCTATCAATGAAATATCCAAAGTTGTATATATATATAATCAATTGTTTAGGCTATCCAAATATCTCTACTAGGGCTATAGATGACTGGCTGGTAGGAGATCTATGTTTGGGGGAATTATAAAGACAACCTTGTCGGGGCTATGGACGCTTGACTAGTACAAGGCTCTATCTCTGGTTGGCTTAGAAGGAATTGTCAAATTATGTAGGTCAATGCAAATAATTTCTATGTCTAAGTTTACTATGGCCAAAATAATCAATTGCACACACATTCGCTCAGTAATACTTAATCTTGCATGCTAGCTGAAGTAAAATTTGAATGTTGGAATGAGGACCTAATGATTTATAATTAGAAGACTAAAAAAAGGTTGGTGCACTAATGTTAGATCTAGAATTGATTTTATATTATTTTATTTAGTTTTTTTGGTTGGTAGTTGTTGTGTGGTCTCACAACATGCCCCATTTTTCACCTTGGTAAAATGTGGACTCCTTTTTATTTTTCCTTTTTTCCCTTTTTTTCCACTTGCTTTGGATTGGTTTGGTGGGTTGGTTGATTGCAGGTTTCACTTTTTTTAGTCTGCCTAGTATTTATTTTAATCCTTATTCTTTCTCGGATTCAGTGTTTCAGTCTTTTCATGAAGTTTTAATATTTTACCGGAAACCAAAATCCTGGAGTTGTTGTGGTTATATGAAAGAAAGTTGTATCTCCAATTGATCCTAGCCTTGCCCAATAAATCATTAGTTGAAAAGCTTTTGATCCTAGTGGCTCCTTTTTTGAAGTCTGATTATTGTTGTTTCATTATCTTTAGATGGAACTAAAAAAATAGAGATCCTGTTATGAAATGTTTTGATTATTTTTTATCCTTCTTGAACTCAATTTCTAGTCTCTTCTTCATTCTAGTTTTCTTTAAAGCTTGGAGGTAAACATCCCAATCCCTCATATTCTTTTCAAAATTTGGTACCAGATCTTTTAATCCCAATGATCATAATTGATCACGTATCTTAAAGGATTTTTCCTCATGAAAATCAAAGTGACAGCAGAGTTCCATGTAAGATCTATGCGTTGTCTTTCTCCTCTAGAAGTGAGCCCATGTAGAAACCTATGTGTTCATATTTTTAACCCTAATTCATAATGATTACACCTTTATTCAAGAAATTAATTCATTATAATAGGTAATTAATGAAGGTGACGAACTAATAATGTACTTGGCATCACTTCAAGCATGCAATTTCTTTTATAACACTCCACTTCGTGTCATGCTGCAAATTTGCAAAGGACATTGAACAAATGAAATAATACTGATGCATAAGGAAAGGTAAATTTTGAGAAACGGTGATGTCATAATAGTGGTTTACAATTCCTGAGAGGAACGAATTTTAGCTTAAATCACATATTTTTAGAAAATATAATGATTTAAGCCCTAAAAAGTTCCATTTTAAGGATTCCTATTGAAGAGGGTTTGATCAACCAATTTCAGATCAAAACCCTTGATAGAACCTTGCTAGTTTTAAATGATACCTATAAATGCATCTCCTTTATACCTATCAAAATGCTAATAAAAAATCACTTTTGATTTAGATTTTGGGGGATCAAATAAATTCATTTAAAATTTATTTCAAATGATTATGGCATTCCTCAGAACAAGTTATCCAATGAATATAATTTTAACATGCTTTGGCTCTTCTTATGCATTGTTTTCTTTTTAAGTTTTATTAACATAGGTTTTTCATCAAAATGAATCTTTGTTCCCTTCAAATTACGTGGGAAAAAAACAGAAGATTATCAAAAAAATTGAAAAATATGAGTGCACCAGATATTGAAGTCCTTGATCCAACAAAAATAAACACTTTTTGACATATACAAAAAGTTAATAAGTTATAATGGTCGAAGTTGTGTCCTAATTAAAATTCATTTCACTTGAAACTGATTAAGGAAAAAATATTCAATAAAAACTATCTAACCAAGTGGAAGCACTAGATATCGAGTTAAAACTAAAATTTGGCAAGAATTAGAAATTTGGTCCTTCATGGAAAAAGTTATGTGTTATAATGATGTGGCTACTCTTAAAAATGTTGTTTTCTAAAAACAATTTTCTATGGAGATGGAAAAAGAAGTGTAATTCTGATTCAAAATTTTTAAAAATATTTTAGAATCTACACAAAATTGACAGACTCTAGTTTGCACCATCTTCAAATTCCTCACAGTTTAGCCGCTATAGGTGCCCGAATGTGAAGATTTAGTTAAAAATAATAATTTCAGTGTCCAGTTTGGCCAAAAATTGTAAACCACTATTATGGGATCGCCTGAAACCAAGAACACAACTGCCAAGGGTTTTGAAGCTTTATTCTGAAGAGATTGTCATCATCAACCGAAATTATGTTAGTCATTTTCATGAACAAAAATATTGAAAATGGTATTTCCCTTTGAAAATTGAAATATTGATTATTTTTTATTTGAATTTAACTGAAAGGTGAATTGAAAGTTTTATAAATTTGTAAGAAAATTTGGTTAAATTTAACCCTAACTCGCACACAATATACACATTTGAAAATACATAATACACTAGCATAAATGAGTAATTTTGAAGCAAAGATAGAAGATGAATTTAATTATTGCGGTTCACAAGCCATACCAATTGGCATGGTATTTACAGATACTCATCTGGGGTGGTCTTTGGATCTTGAAATTCGCACTCAGGTATGGCAAGAAAATGCTTCTCAATGTGCTAGAAATGTTATAGAAAATGGGTTATTTTTAGCAGGAGTGTTTCTGCTAGCAATACAGGCCCCTGAATTGGTCATGGAATGTATAAATAATCATGACCCAAACAAAAAAATTATTGAGGGAAGAATTTATGCATATATCTCTAAGAAAGGAATTACATACACATTTGGGTGCCCTATGTTCAATCAAATGTACAAAATTTATATGAGGGAAAAGGAAGAAACTTATCAAAATGTTGAGGAGTGCAACAGAGAAATCATGAGTACCCAATGGTGCCAAGAGAAAATTACTGAACATACCAAAGCAATTCTAAGGTCTATGTTCAACCAAGATGTTAAAGATGTTATGACTATGTTGAGAAAGATCTCTGGGTTATGAGATGCCAATAAATTTGAACCCTAGATGTTTGTAATCATATCCAGACTGATGGAAAGTCTCATGCAAATACATTGGGGAAAGTTTATTAGTGACAGATTGCACAAATAGATAAAGGAATTTCCCAAAACTAGATGTTTTTATATGTCTTGATATGTGATTTATTTTTGTGCCATCAAGGCAAGTAAACAAGGGTTGAAAAAGATTGGAGCTTTGGGAAAAGTAGGAAATAGCTTAATATATGCTCATTTACCTCAAATTACTATCCATGGATAGAAAGAGCATTATAGAAGAGTTAATGATGTTTTTTCCATGAAGTTGGTCAAAACGATGGAAGGTGACAAAGCCAAAAAAATTTCCTTGGAAGCACAAAGTGTTATTAGACTGATAGGAGGCTGGTACATTCAATTCCCCACTTATTGCTATATTAGAATGGAATGGTTTCATGGACATCCTTTCATGTTTCCTAGGTATCCTATAGAAAAAATTGTCTTATTAGAATTGGTGAGACCATTAAAGTTATCTCAAGCTCTTTATAGCCATGCTCGTAAGAAGGCTTCTTTTAGATTTCTTATTGTGATAGGGAATTATAAATGCAGTGTAATTAGGATAGCTGACTTGTGTGAAGAATAATTGAGAACATATAATATTGAATATTTCCCACTCCAGAGGATGTATTATGATTCTAAAGGGAATATTTCCAAGAACATAGCTGGTTATAATGCTCATGTCCAACATCTAGATGATTATTGGCTAAATTGTGAAGATGAGCACATAGTAAGGAAAATAAAATATGAAAGATTGTCACTAAAATCTGCTCAGATTCTTATGCTTCATGATATCCTAGATCAACTAGAAAAAGATGATGGTCAAGTGTTGAGTAAAACTTACAATGGAGACAGGTTGTATGATGAACCTATCCTAGAACCAAAACTACAATGGTGAAGAAATGGCATCAATTGAAGAATTCTTTGCACCAGTTCTGTTAAATACTCAACATTGGATAAATGATTTTTTTAAAGCTTTAAGAGAAAAATGAGTTGAATCCACTCACTCACAAGATAAAAGAAGAAAACAAAGAAACGAAACTGCATTTGAGAGTGTGGAACCTACTAAGAAGAAGAGGCAAACTAGTAAGACAACTATTGGTATAAGAATTGAAGAGAAAACCCCTGAGGCTTCAAGTCAAGGAGTTTCACCAAATCCAACTGATAAGCAAAAATATGTCGAGTCAAGAAAAGTTAAATCAACAGTAAAACCCAAAGGTGTATCTTCTTGTATAGGAAAACCAAGGACTATACCTACTATTGATGAAGAAGTAGGGATAACAAAAAATATTGGAACACAAACAAGTTCTGCATCTCAAAGAGCTACAACATTATTTACTTCTCCCCCTTCTATTAATATGGCTAGTATGGAACAAGCATTGCGAGGAACTCCTATGGTTTTGGAAGAAATTTATGAGGCAGATGAAGCAAAAATTAAAGAATAGATGGATAAATGGGGTGTCATGAGGGAGAAAGTAAAGGAAAAGAAGTCTAAGGATAAACCCATGGTACACCCAATGGTAGAAGAAATCCCAGACACAAGTTCCATTCCTATAAATGTTGAAGAAGAATTCATACAAGGAACACTTGCTTCATAGGCCGGGAACCATGATGTCCTTGAGATGGAAACATGGGAGACTGGACGACATGATCCTATTGATGAAACAGTTATTGAAGATACCTTCAATTCCAAATCTTCACTTGGGAACAATGCAAATAATAATGAACAATCGCAGGTCTTTGAAAAATCAGAGGAGGGTTGGGTTGAAGTTGAAAATGAGGAAGCTACATAGGTTTCAGGTGATAAAATTGAAAATGATGAAAATGTTGATGTAGGAGGATATAAGGAAAGTGACATCCAAGGAATTGATGTCGAACATCTAGATAGATAGGAAAGTATAAGTCTTCAAACAAAGGATACCATACGAAATCTTAGTAATCCAAAATCTATGCCAAAAATTGTTGAAGAGATTCCTATTTAAGAGGACGCAACAAATAAAGTTGAAGAAGTAAGAGAAGAAGTTCCTGAATCAAGTGGAAACTAGGAATAAAGAAATGTTACAAAGGTAGAGCGTTATGAGGATGCACTTGATTGGTTGATCGGGGAATTGACTTCTCCAATTGAAGTAGATGTAGTGCCTCTAGATCTTAAGAGTTTTATACAAGAAGTAGATACTCCTAAGCCTAGGTACAAAGCTAAAGCAAAACATGTCATATAGAAAAAGGTAGATGGAGATAGAATTATCCATATAGCTTCTCCAATAGCTAAAAAAAATAGACATGAGATATTGCCTAAGGAGTACAAGATAACAAGTATCAATCTTGGAGACTCATCCTAGAGACAACAGCTAGAAGAAATAAAGATGAATTTAGATGTAGTAGTTTCCAGGGTGTAGAAGAATAAAAAGAAGAAAAGAGAGTTGAAAGAACAGGTTGCTAGCCTAGAAATTTTTATAAATTCATTAACCCTATCAAGTCAAGCATAGACTGAATTTCCCCAAAATCCACTACTAATGTCACAAGAATAGGTGGATGAAATTGTAGTAGTTCACCATAAATGAATGTATTTGAAGAATGGATTGAGTATTGGGTGAGGCAAGGAGAAGAATATATTAAAAATGCAATAGGGAAATATAAGGAAGCATACCATTGGTCTAAGAAATCTAGTCTAAGATTTGAAGGTGAATACAGGTTTCACCAAGAAGAGGTTGATGCTGAAAGTTGAGATGTTGAAACTCTCATGCAAATGGATATCCAAGAATTGATAAGAGAAAACATAATTTAAGAACGAGAAGTTCCATTGCTTGAAAAATGGAATAAACAATTGAAATGGGAAGGTGACATGTTGACATAATGTATTGAAGGATTTGAAAAGGTCACTGATAAATGTAGAAAGCTGCTTGATAAAAATCAAGATTTCATTGAAATGTTAGTACATCAAGACTGTGATGCGAAAACACTAGGACAGGAGGGCAAAGAATTGAAATCCATCAAAGAATGGATTGAAAGGATAAATAAATACCATGCTCAGTTGTTAACTCAAGAGTTTATTGATGAAATCATACAATGTAGAAACACTATAGCCATATATGAAATAAAGAAAGTACAAAGGAAAGCTAGTATATTCCAGATATCACAAGAATACACAAGGCTCAAGTTCAATTAGAAGGTAGTACAAGGGATTTCAAAAGAGCGTATGCATCAAATATTGAATTCTTTTAGAGAATATCAGTTGAGGAAAAGTGAAGAAAATATCTTGGATCTCGAGCTCTGAATGATGGAACAAAGTACTGGATATTGGATACTGAAAGTATCACAAAAATATTTTTGTTATAATTGATTTTCGCAAGTTGTTTCTGGTCTTGGTGGATGTTTCCTGTTTGGTATTCTAAAGGATGTAGATAGCCTTGATTTATGTGGATTATTGCATACCAGAGTTTGAAAATGAAAAGTGTTGCTACTGAGGAAGTCAAAGCTTTGAATTAATCTAGAAGACTTTGATGACAGTTGGTGTTCGCCATGTGCTACATTTTGATTTTTTATTTCTAATGCCTTGGATAAACTTTAAGTTTGAAATTTTGAGGCCTTGTTCCTATAAAAGGTTGTTTACTTCTTTATTTTTATTTTAAGTTTAGAATTTGTGGATGTCGAAAGAGCTAATATTTGTAGCTAGTTTTGTTAGTTCAGTCGAACAAGACTGTGTGTTGTGACATTTAAGGGTGAATGAAAAACCTACTAGGTGTCCAAACTAAAACCCCTCTCTTTAAAAGCTTACACCATTTTATATGTAGCTATGAGGTAACCTGGTGAAGTATGAAGTGGTTTTCTTTGATGTGATTAGCTCTTTGGGAAATGCACAAAGAATAACTAGGAGAAATTTTAATTTTCAATATTTTTTACGTTTTATTTTAGAGTAGATGTTTAAATTATTGAAAATGTTCTAAAAAATAGACAAATGGATGAAAATTTATTGAAAATATTTCATTTTCTATGAAATTTATGAATGCTTAAAGCTAAATCTACTTAAGTGATAGAAATTTTTGTGAATTTTCATGAAATATTATTGCAAATATTTTGATTTCATGATATTTTATGGTTGAATTGGAAATCTTATGTAGAATGCTTATTCTTAATGAAACTAGAAACAACTATATTCCCTTTGATATTAACAACAATATCACATCATACCCTAAAGTGAACCTAGTACAGTCAAGACCAGACTATCAGAGACTTGGGATTGAACTAAGCCAACCTTTTCCTATTAGAATAAATTCTTCCTCTTTTAGGTTGTCTTTGTTCTAGATCTTTCAAGAAGGATAAGATATTTTCAATTTTCCTATGAGGAATTTATTTGCATTGTTGCTGCGAGTGACATCATCGTCAACAATACCTTTCTAATATAGGCAAGTTTGAGAGGTAAGACTAACCAAGATGATGAAAAGTGTCTTAATATTATGTCATGCAACAAATAGGGGATGAGAGAAGATAAGTTTATATTACAATTGAGATTCTAGAAATATTCTTGAATCACTATTAGCAAGGCAATAAATTGAAGTTAAATCCTATTGCAAGCTACCACATATGATCTATGGAACCTAGGGCTGACATAAGAGATCAAGATAGAGGTGCTTCATAAGGGTCATCTATCTATAAGAGATAATGTATAAAGATATGTATCTATTATATGTAAGAATAAGAGAAAGATAGATGACTAAGAATATATGAAGAGAACAGACTAAGACCTACCATTGTATCTAATATGATATAAAATATATGTGAAGATATAAGGATTGATATATATGTGCCTATAAATGGATGATTGTTTCCATTTGATGTTATGTAACTAAGGAATGCATCTTAGTATAGTTTTCCTTCAACAAATACTATTTTCTCTCATTGTATACTTTGATGTATAAACTAACTACATAAGAGATATTGGCGCTCAAACCTCCAGGATATGTTTAACTCTTTCTCTTTCCAATCTTGGTTCTATTGATGGGATGCCAAAGATAAAAATGAAGAAAAATACAAAGTAAAAGAAGTGGTAGAGAAAGAGAAGAAATAAATCGATAGTGATAGGTGATAAAATTTTTTTAATCCTATGGATAAAACTCCTAGGTGCTTACCTTGTGAGAGGAGGGTAAGCACTTAACGGATGAAAAATGGGAAGGGGGAAGGAATCTAAAAAAGATTCCTAAAAATATGTGATTGTTTAAAATCAAAATAAGCATGAGATATAGAAGGACTAATGGGAACCTAAATTAGAAACACCCATCCAACAAAAAGAGATAACAAAAAGGAAAGATAATATTGAAAGAATTAGATTCTAAGCAATAGAGATGACTATTGAAGAAAGGAGATTGAAATAAACCTAGGATTGATAGAAAAGGTACTACAAAAGGATGGAAGAGGTAGAAAATGAGGGGAATGATTGTTAGCTTAGGAAATCTAAGGAAACACAAACAAAAGTTTTGAGCACCAAGTATTTTCTAAGTGTTGTAGTTTATATCCTAGACTCAATAGTATAAAGATGAATACCATTACAATCTTAAACAAACTTATCTAATTATACATCTATAGAATAACAAATTACATCATATTGATAGAACTTTGGTATCTACTAGATATTAATCAGATCAAAATTGGTACAATGTAACATCTTCCCCTAATCTTGTCTAACCATTATCTAATCTCTATACATTTATCATTTCATACATTAGTATTTGTACATATATTCTCTCTATAGGTTATAGATATTAAATCTTTCTTTCCTCTCTCCTTAACTTACATTGTCTCAAACTCTACCACTCATATCTTATTTTATACACATATATGGCATGGAAGATGACCTATTCATGATACCGCTAGTCTAGATGCTATATTTACAATATTGTGCTCCAAGATTTCTTTGCACTAAAATGCAATATGATATCTAGACTGATGTCTTCACTATCCTATTTTTTGGCTAACACCATCCCCCCTTTCAAAATTTTGACTTGTCCTCAAGTCAATGCTACTCTGTTGTAATGATATTGTTTAAGTTGTGCTCCATTGATACCCCTAGTATAGATACTATATTTACAATATTGTGCTCTTAAAGTTATTTGTGCTAAAATGTGATGTGATATCTTGAATGATGTCTTCACTATCCTATTTTCTAGCTAACATCATCCCCCTTTCAAAATTTTGACTCATCCTCAAGTCAATGCTGCTCTATTGTAATGATATAGTTTAAGCTGTGCTCCATTGAAAAAGCATTGTTGTATTATTCCATCTAATGTTTTGAGTTGGATTACTCCATAATAAAGGATCTAATGGATTTGATAAGGGACTAACCATATAAATTTGAGTTTTCCCTATTTCTTGAATTTTTTGTCATATAGAAAAATCATATCATCAACTTGAAATTGTTTAGACCTAAAATTGCAGTCATTCTAGGACTTATGTCACCATCTTTCTATCCACAAGTAGTGTGTTGCTATTTTTCTTTCTTCATCTAATTTATCTAGTTCCTTGAGATGGTCCTTGATAGATTCATCATTAGTGATTCATAAGGTTAATACAACCAATAAATTGTGTATGATGAAATTGATTGGTAGGCTTGCTTCCATGCCATACAAGAGATCAAAGGGAATATATTGGCTAGCATGTTTGTACCTAGTGTGGTATGCCCAAAGTATCACAATAAATTTAATATCCTAGTTTTTTCTATTCACATTACACATCTTTGTTAAAGTAGTGCCTAAAATCTTGTTGAGAGCTTCACTTGCCCCATTGGCTTGCATATGATAGGTTGTGCTTCAATTATGCATAATCATAAAATTGGCTAGTAACTCTTATATTTTTTTATTCATGAAGTGCTTGCCCTAATCTCTAGTGATACTGAGGGGACACCCAAATATAGTAATAATGTTGTGGTATAGGAACCTTGTTATGATGTATGTGGTACAATCTTTAGTTCATTCTTCTTTTGCTCACTTAGTCAAATTTAATCTACTCTAATGATGATAAATTTGGATTTGGATAGCTTTTCCAAAGATCTATAGGACTTATGAAGTCAATGGCCCATTTCTTAAATGAAGCTTATTGTAGGGCATCCTGTTATCTAGAAAATATCACAAGATTTTGTGTAATTTTTGGAATCCTTGTATGTCTTAGGCCACCATAATCTTGGTAAGAGTATTTTTTGGGTGCTAGTATCTTCACAATGATGACCTTTGACAATTACCTCATGTGCTTCCCTTAGTATCTATTCTTGATAATGTTCATAGACAACTCAACAAAGAATATCATCTCTTCCCTTTTTGTATAGAGCCCCTTTGATGAGTGTGAATGGTAAGGATTTCCATACTAATAATTTCTTATCATGTGTTGTCATGTCTGTGGGGCACTATCCTATAGAAAGTAATTGTGCTACATTGTGAAACTCTTCTGGAATTGTGGTTATCTTGAATAGGTAGGTGCCTAGTAAGTCTTCCATGTTTTCTTCATTATGTTCCTAGCCTATATCAATTCAAGATAAATAATCTAGGAGTTTATTTTTCTTTATTGGTCTAACCATTATAGTGAAATTGAATTCCTAAAATAGTAGCAAACATCACCATATTCTACCCTATATTACTAGTTTATTTAGGAGAAATCTCTGAGGTTTGTGATCTATATAAAAGGTGAAGGGTGTAGATAAGAGATAATGGTGAAATTTATATAAGGGCATAAACCATAGCTAATGCTTCTCGTCTAGTGGCGGTGTGATTTTTCTTTGCTTGAGAGAGCTTACGACTAGCAAAAGCGATTGGGTGATCCTTGTTTCCTCTTGGATGAGCTAGGACTGCTCCTATTACTATTCTAGAGGCATCTACATGAACATGGAAAGGGCCAAACCAATTTAGAAATATAAGAATAGGGGTTGTTGTAATATTTTATTTTAATGTATCAAATTTGCTGGCATTGTTTGCTCCATGTGATTATTTTTTTGGTCTTCTTTTTTAGAAGCTCTTCTAAGAGAGTGGATAGATTGGCATATCCTTTGATGAATTTCTGGTGGTATCTTGTATATCCTAAGAATTTTTTAGCCTTCAATGTTGTTTTGGGTGGAGGTAGTGTTAGAATTACAGATACTTTCATTTGATCAATCATTAATCCTTCTTTACATATGAGATGGCCTAATAGTGTGTCGAAGGGTACTGTAAAAATGTAAAGGAAATTTGCATGCTCCTACATTTCTCCAACATAGTTTAGAAGGCCTAAAGGTGATTTTTTACTAACCCATACATGGTCCAATAATCTAGGAAAACTTCTAAGAAATCATGTGTAAATTCTTTGAATTTATTTTCCATGATCCTACTGAAGACAACTGGTACATTTTTTAGGCCAAATGGCATGACAATATACAAGAATGATCCTCATTCTATAGAAAATGTTGTTTTGGGTTGATCCTCCTCTCAAATTAAGAGTTGATGGTTTTCGGAAAACTCATCAGTGAATGAATATATTTCTCAGTTGACTACAAATTCTACTATTTCTTTAGTAAATGGGGTAGGAATAGGGTCATGAATGTATGCTTTATTAAGTTCCCAAAAATCTACACATATCTAGATTTCTCTGGTCTTCTTATTCTATACTACCATTGCGATGATCGATTCAAAATCATCTACTAGTTTAATAATACTTGCTACTAGCTTCTTATCTATTTCTATTTTGAATTTTTTCTTCATGTTGGGGTTATGGCAATAAGGTCTTTTATGGTGAGGTTTGGTGCCTTCACAAAATATTTATTACCCCTACTTCTAGTTTTATGCCTTCAATTTTTTTAAATGTGTAGGGGAAGAGTTCTTGATATTCTATAAATATTTTAGTAACTGATGCTACTAGTGAGTCATCTTAATAGTCCCCAAGTTTAGCTAATTTAGGGTTTCCTTCTTGAGCTATGTTTTATTCTCATAATTGGAGGGGTTTATTATAAAATTATGATTTATATTCTTGGTTTAAATATAAACCCCTCTCTCATTCCATCACAATTTCTAGTTTTTGGTTTGATTCATCGTCCTCTTTTTGTATAGCACAACATTGATTGGATACTAGTTTTGTGGGCTTACCCATTCATTTAATTAGTTTCCACACTCCTTGGATTTTATGTGGTGGGCTCTTTGGTTATTGATGGTAGGTGTTTTCTAGAACTTGTGTGAAGATAATTTCCTTATTTTTTCTAAGTATGTGTACCATAGAGAAATGGATCATTGACATTTTCATGATCATCTAGGTCTTTTTCTTGTGATGCTTGACCTATTTTTCTTAGATTTAATATTGCAATGTAACTTAAACATTCACATTAGGTCCTGAATATTCAAATTGTGATGTCTTGTGAAGGTGTTGTGAAGTGTTGTAACACATTTCTACACTTTTATAGACTCTTCTTAATTCCCCTTTTATCCCTTATCAAGTCTTATTTCAAAGTGTTGTAAAGTCTTGTAACAAGATTTCATGCTTTTCGAGGCTTGTCATCACTAATTACACCTTTCTTATGCTTTATTTGGCCCCTTTATGCACTTATAGGCCTTAATTAAGTGTGTTTTTGAATTCAAAACCAACAAAAAACATTAAAAGCAACTTAATTCCTAACACCCACTTGCAAGCTTAGAGTGGGACCCATTTGACATGGGTGGTGAATGAGTCCCTCTTGGCTCAAAATTCAAACTAATTCAAAATTTCTTTTGGGTTTTTATTCATTAAGACCTTATGTTAGCTTGTGATGTTTTATTTTTGGGTAATTAGGGCATAAGCATGTATAAATAAGTGTTTTTCCATCCATTTTAACCCCCATTCATCATATTCACTTAATCATCTCATACGTTCATTCAAGCATTATTGAATCCTTCAATCAAGCAATTTCAAGCATCTTGGACCAACCATTGATATATCTTCAGACTTCAACAACAAGGATTTGGTGATTTTAGGACACATGCATGTTATTTATTCATCATTCCTTTCTTGTTTTCATTTCATTTCTTTATCTAAGGGTTTGATTACCAAAGTGGGATTTGAACAAGGAAAATCCCTATACTTTAACCCTTAACCATTTCGTCCCTCTTTGCATGTGTGTTTTCAGGTCTTGTAGGCAGATTTGTCAAAGAAATAGGTGTTGGAAAGTGGTAAAAAAGTCATCAAAGTGATTCAAATCAACTAAACCCTAATTCAAGCTTAGAGACAACATTCAGCCCATTTTCTATAGATTTGACTCTGTCAACCTGACAAGAAGATAAACTTGTGCAAATCTGGACCCACAAACTTGACCCTTGAATCTATAGAATTGTGGAGGAGAACTAATTCCAAATCAATGGAAAATGTGCCCCACTTTTAGGTTGAAAAGTTGATTTCATCAAAATTCAGTTCTCGACAGTCGAAAACTAGTTTCAAAGCATTTTACTAGAAGGAGGATTGATTCACCATCAGTGGCGAATGAGTCCCATTGGTGATCATAGTGATTTTTTCCAGATTCCAAAATCTTTCAGTATCAAAATTTCATCTCCAAGTGCACTTTTTTTAGTTTCACTCAATTTTGTTTGCATTTGTTTATGTTTCTAGTTCATTTTTGCATATCACACTATGTTTTCAAACACTTCACATTCCATAAGTTTTGCATTCATAATCAATCAATTTTATCAATTAGCTGCATCTAGATCATTGCATTTAGTCATAATTACATCATACATACCTTATTTTGAGTGAACCACCATAGTTTTTGGGGTTGATCTGTCTCCTTTTAGGTGATAAACCCTAAGAGTGCAAGAGAAGCACATAGAACAACAAAAATGTTGGTTTATTTTGGTGAACCTGCATATTGAACACATTATCTTTCTGATTTGCATTGAATTTACATCCTAGGACTCATAACATTAATCTTTGCATTAGATTTTTGCATTGTTTTTGCATCCTAGGATTTACACATTTTTATTAGTGAATATCTCACATAGATTTCATTTTTGCATTTTAAAACATTACAAAAACCAAAATTCTACATCTGTATCTTTATTTTGGATCTAAAAAACATAAAACTCACTTTAAATTTTCTGAAAAAACACAAAAAAATCCACCCCTGGACTCATTCACCACCCTAGGCGAATCAATCCAGTTGCACATTCTACACTGCATTTTTCAGGCATTTTCTAGGTATTTTCTACATTACAGTTTCCTGTTATTACTTTTTGTCATACTTTCTAAATTTTTTGTTTTCTTCTCTTTCTTGCAAATTATTTTACTTTCACTCATTGTCATCATGGCTTTTTTCTTTAATAATTTTTGGAATTCATTGAAATCCTTAGTGGACATGTCCAATTGTGCCTTTGGCTATGATCCTAATGACCTTGAGCTTCATCATGATCCTTCAACTCCACATGAATGTCCTCCTCGTGTTCTTGACATCATTGGAGAAGATGATGATAGCATGAACAAGTTCATAAATTCATGCCTTGACAACCTTGAAGCCAATGCAACCTTTTACCCATTCATGAAGTCACAAGATCTTCCTACTGTTTCACCTCCTAACATGTTTGGATACCTCTATCCTAAAATAAACAAAGGACCTAAATTCCATTCAATAGGTGGACTTGGTTCCTCTAAACAACCACATTCTCAACCATTTTATTATAACAAAGTTACCAACACACAAATCAATCTTGAAGAAACATATGGAAAGGGTTTTACTATCTTAAGAAAAAAAGGTTGAGATACAACAACTAAACATGACATTCACCAAATTTTTGAACAAAAACCAATAGAAGAAAACACAACAGGATTATGATATTAAGATCCTCCTCATGACAACAAGCCTCCATTTGAAAATTGGAGATTTCAAGATGATGGCACAATGATCTTTGATTCCCCTCTTGACTTGGATGTTCTCCTTCCACATGAACAACCTATAAATGATTCCAATTATAAGGATGCTAGGATCCCCATGGGTCCTCTTCCTCCTTCAATCCATGAAAAAGGTGAATCTAGTAAATGAAAATGACCATACAAATTGAAAAAAATAAGGTTTCCTCTCTACCCACCACCTGAATGTGAAAGGAAATGACAAATGCTTCTAAATAGAAGTCTTATACTCTTACCACCTTCAAATAGGTTGGTCATCCATCCTAAAGATTCTAATGTACCATATTGAAAATACCATCATGTTCTTAGACATCACAGTGATGAATTTAAAACATTGAAGACATACTAGACAAGTATCACTTCACTGATACTGACTGTTATCCTATCATCCCATAATTCCTTAAACTAAATCCCTCATTATGCCATAGTTTTAGAATTTTCCATTCTCACTATTGCATGATTCTTCCCATCACCTATCTTAGCTCGTTCTTGCCTTACACTTAGTGGGAGCAAGAAGTTGATTAGCCCTATCCTAGTAATGCATTTTGCTTGTCTCTTACTATGTTATTTACCCTTCGCTTATACTACTTGAGATTGAGAAGGCAATAACTCAGTTAATGGTCGACTTACATTTGCATTACTATCCCTTTTACATTTTCCTTTTTATTTTTATTTTCTTTGGTGTGATTGTATGTACGTATTGTGTTCCCCCATAATGTGTTTTTGATGTTCTCCTCTCTTTGTGCACTTCCTCTATTTGTACCTCCATTCTTCTATATGCCATGCTTTATCCTTTATTTTTCAATTTTGTTTTGTGTTTTCCTTTTGGGGATGATGCAAAGTGTAGAGACACCCTATGTCCCTTCCATGTTGACCCAATTGGTCCCTTTTCCTTTTACTTTGTCTTTTCTTGTGTTTTTATTTTGAGGATGACATAAGGAATCGAGACCGAAATGTCTCCTTCATGTTGACCCAAAATCTTTTCCTTTTCTTTTCGCTTGTGTTTCTCCTTTTGGGGATGATGCAAAGCATTGAGACCGAAATGTCTCTTCCATGTTGACCCAAAATGAACTTTCTTTTTCTTTGTTTTCACTCTCTTTGTGTCATTCTTCAAGTTCTATGTATTTGGAGAATGATGACAATTATGAGCTCTTTAATCAAAACATTGCAGCAATGAACATACTAACCCCAAATCCATAGATCCCTTATGTGTTTGGTGTGTTCCTTTCTCTAGGGAAATATTACTCAAAAACATATGACTTGGCATAGGGGCTTCCAAAATTGGCTCTCATGTCTTGTTTCTTTTTGCATTTTTCCCTCGCTACTTTAAATTAATTGCTCACAGAAAAATGTGTAGAAATTCCTTTAAAGCGGGGGAATACATTGGCATTATTCATTTGCATTCTTGGTTCTTATTGTTTCCTTGTCACTTGATATGATGTGTTGTAACTTTGTGGATGACATTGGGTGTGATGTCCTTCATAAGTGTGATCTATCTCAGCATATTACATCCCTCTTGGTGGCCTGATGTGACACACTACATCCCCTAAGTTGTGACTATTCTATTCTTTGATTGGTCCTCTCTTGGAGACATTAGACACAATGTTCCCTAAGTAATAGACCTCGCATAAGCTTAACAAGACTCATTTGAACATTTATTTTATATTTTTTACATTTTACATTTTTGGATTTACATGGCCACCTTGCGTGCCTATGGTACCATCCTATTTGTTCATGAGTTCTAAGCATTCGTAGCTTTGCTTGTCCCATGAATCATGAACCAAAATTTTCCTTTGTGCTGCCTTATTAAAGTTATTAGGAGGTATAACTTTGATATGGTTGAGTGGGAAGCCCATTCCATGACACAAATTTACCCATAGCCACGTATGTGTTTGTGAGTACATACCACCTGAGCATATGTTTCTCACCTTTTGGGCTTTCTTACCCAGCAGGAAACCATGAGTTTCATTTCCCCCAAGTGATTATGTATTTTCTTTTTCAGAAAAACAACCTAGATCTAATCCACAACTAGCTGGACAAATGATTGAAGCTTGATCCAACCTTTTCCTTTTTCCTCTTCCTTTTATTTCTCTTTCACATGTGTGTTCCTTTGTTCTTATGTTTAGTTTGCAATGGGATCTTCAATCATAGGGGCTTGATCATTTCCATTCCATCTTGCTAGCATAGGTGCATTTGGATCCCTCTTGATATGCATGGCTACTTTAGTGTGAGTTTGAAGCAAGTTCGTCCTCTCACTAAAGTGGGGGCTAAATGTACCATAGAAAAATGGATCATTGATAATTTCATGGTCATCTAGTTCTTTTTCCTTTGATGCTTGACCTATTTTTCTTAGATTTAATGTTGCAATGTAACTTAAACATTCACATTAGATCCTGAATATTCAAATTATGATGTCTTGTGAAGTGTTGTAACATATTTCTACACTTTTCTAGACTCTTATTATAATTCATCTAAATATTCCCTTTCTATCCCATATCAAGTCCTATTCCAAAGTGTTGTAAAGTCTTGTAACAAGCTTTCATGCTTTTCTAGGCTTGTCATCACTAATTACACCTTTCTTATGCTTTATTTTGCCCCTTTATGCACTTATAGGCCTTAATTAATTGTGTTTTTGAATTCAAACCTGATAAAGAACATTAAAAGAAACTTAATTCCCAACACCCACTTGCAATCCTAGAGTGGAACCCATTCACCCATGGCAAATGAGTCCCTCTTGGCTCAAAATTCAAAATAATTCAAAATTTCTTTTGGGTTTTTATTCATTAAGACCTTATGTCGGCCTATGTTGTTTTATTTTTAGGTAATTAGGGCATAAGTGTGTATAACTAAGTGTTTTTCCATCCATTTTAACCCCCATTCATCATATTCACTTAATCATCGCATACATTCATTCAAGCATTCAAGTATTATTACATCCTTCAATCAAGCAATTTTAAGCATCTTGGAGTAGCCATTGATATATATTTAGACTTCGCCAACAAGGATTTGGTGAGTTTAGGACACTTGCATGTTATTTATTCATCATTCCTTTCTTGTTTTCATTTCATTTCTTTATCTAAGGGTTTGATTACAAAAGTGGGATTTGACCAAGGAAAATACATATACTCTAAGGTTAACTAGTTTTCCCTTCTTTGCATGTGTGTTTGCAGGTCTTGTAGAAATATTTGTCAAATAAATAGGTGTTGGAAAGTGGCCAACAAGTCATCAAAGTGATTCAAGTCAAATAAACCTTAATTCAAGCTTGGAGTCAACATTCATCTCATTTTTTGCAGATTTGACTTCGTCAACCCGACAAGAAGACAAGTGCATATTTGGACCCACAAACTTGACCCCTGAATCTACAAAATTTTGGAGGAGGACTGATTTTCCATTAGTGGTAAATGAGTCCCACTTTCAAGCTGAAAAGTTGATTTCATCAAAATTCAGTTCCCGACAGTCAGAAACCAGTTTCAAGGCATTTTACCAGAAGTAGGACTAATTTGACATTAGTGGAAAATGATTCCCACTGGTGATCAACAGTGATTTTTTCTAGATTCTAGAATCTTCCAACATCAGTATTTCATCTCCAAGTGCACTCTATTCAGTTTCATTCAATTCTTTTTGCATTTTTTTATGTTTCTAGTTCATTTCTACATATTACCTTGTGTTTTCAAACACTTCACATTTCATTAGTTTTGCATTCATAATCAATCAATTTTATCAATTAGCTACATCTATATCATTGAATTTAGTCATAATTACATCATACATACCTTAGTTTGAGTGAACCACCATAGTTTTTGTGGTCTATCTCTCTCCTTTTAGGTGAAAAACCTTAATATTGCAAGAGAAGTACATAAAACAACAAAAAATGTTGGTTCAATGTGATACAAATGTGTTTATCTTCATCCCAAAAGGAGAATGTTTGTATAAAATTGTGTTGGACTTCTTCCTAGTCTCTAGTCTCTCTACATCTTTCTCGATTGATATACCAAGTTTTGACTATTGGGGTAAGTGTCTAATAGAATAATAAAATGTAGAAGTAATGGTCATATTCTCCATTTTCTTCCCATATGTGGATGCAATGTTGAATGGGTTTTTCTAGAGTAGTTTTTCCATCATATTTGGGAATTAGGTTGTTTTCTCCTTCTTATAGGTATTGATCCTTGACTAAGATCTGAAATACCTACCATGTAGGGATAAATTGTTTATGTGTATACAACCAACATGTATAATTACATATGAGAGTTTCTTAGAAAGTGGTGATTCAGGTGGTCTCAAGTTGGAATGTTCTTTCCATGTTTCCTATATAGTCCTTTACATCACTCACTCTAGAAAACTATGGTAACTTGATATGCGAAATTCATCTTTGGATGTGGTTGATATTTCTTAGATTAGGTTGTTCATCTATGGATGAGCTGTATAGGTGGATGTGCACTATGAAGACCCATATAATCCATAGAGTTTATGTTGTGGTAAGGTATTGTTGTTAGTCTTGGAAATGGAGAAAACTAGGCCTTCTTTCCTCTCTCCTTTGTGGTTTTTTTTCTCTTAATGGAATGTGGATTGTTCTATTGTCATTTTCTAAGGAAATTTCCACTCTTTTGGAGTCTATTGTGCCATTATAATTAACAAACCATTCTAGCTCAAGTAATGCTCTAAATGTGTTGAAGGGATCCTTCCTCTCCACAACTTCAAAATTAGCTATTTGTTTGATCCATTTAATGTTTAATTCTACATTCCTCCATGTTCCTAATGTATCCATGCCAAAACCATTGCCTAGACTTATATCCATAGGTGTTCTAATAAGTTTAGTTTTTCATAGCCTCTCCCAAGTAGTTTCTAGAATTATTTTGAGGTCTACATCTAAATCAATCATCACATGTTTAACATTATTGTCATTTAGATTGCAGTAATAAATAAAGGACCATTTTTCCAATTCTGATCTTCAACAATATAATGTATTTTTTATTATTTTTGTTTATTCTTGTAGAGGAGGGGGACCAAATACTTAGGACTCCAAGTCACAAGAAAGTATAGAACAATAGGCTACCCTGATCTACCTGAAGCTAACATAATGTTTTGAAAGAGTTGAAAGTTTAAAGGATAAAAAGGAAGAACAACCTAGTTGCTACTACCCTTGTACAAGCCTGGATGTTTTAGGAAGTTAGGTGAGTAGTTTTTTGAGTCTGGACTACAACTCAAACAACTTACTACTAAAGGACTACAGTGCAGGACATAGACTCTAGCATGATGCGTTGGTGTCCTAGTGGTGTGCAATCATCCATATAGACAAAAAGTGCAAGGTATAGTTTGAAATCACATAAAACTAACTAGAAACCTAATTGATGAAGTTTATTACAATAACAAAAATATAAAATAGTAGAATGATAGAATAGTAAGAAGAATACTTTAAATTAATCTAATCTACTAATTGACAAAGAAGGGTGAGGAAAGTGCACCTTCCTACCCACATGTTAATATCTTCAAGATCTTCACCTCAATGAGAACTTGCACATAGAAGACAGGAAAATTTTGGGGCTATTCTTAGAGGACTACCTCAATTAGTCCCCCACTTTGTTGTTTCCACCTCTATGGACAACTAGATAGCAATGATTGAAGAAATATGATAAAGGAGATTATGTAGAAATAGAGGTACCAAGAAATAAGAAAACACAATATGCTACAATATCAATATGATAATGCAAAATGAATAGGAAATGTAAGGATATCACCTTCTCAACCAAGTTATCCCAAGGAAACTAAAGAAAGAAGTGAGTGAGCAAGCCTTCAAAGACTAACCTTGTCACAACAAGGAGGAGAGTGAACCAATAAAACACTAACTTGCAGCTTCAATGGAGGTGGTGGAGCTTGAAAGTGTTGAAAGTGGATGAGAAGAGTGAAGATAGTTACCCAAAGTGTGAAGATGATCAAGAAGCATGGAATAATGAATGAGATAGCTATTTGAAAGGTGATTTGGTCAAGGGAGAAATAAGCATTACACTTCACATCCAATGGAGGAGTGTAATGTCTTTGCAGATTCTAAAGGCAAGAATCCTATTAGGATGACAACGCACCACACAGACATCTGCATGTCATGCTAGTTTCCAAGGAATAATATCGCCCACTGACATGTAAAACAACTACCAAGTGGACATGGAAATTTGGCAGAAATAGGGATTGCATTATCAGACTTAATTTTCTAAGGTAGGAGGTAGCATAAATGTGGAATTTTCCTAAGGATGCAAATTCACACCATTACATTTTTCCCCCATTTTATCAAGTAAAGTAGAGAGAGAGATAAGGAATGTATACATGAATCGTTGAGGAAGTAGACCAAAATCATGTGAACTCGGGTGCAGGAGAGAGATATGGCTCCACAAGTACTCAATCCTATGGAGATTTGAATAAAATTTTATTAGGTGCTCGAGCTTGTGGATGGTGAAAAAAAGGCTCAATAGGTGCTCGGTCCTATAGAATTGGCCCCACAGGTGCTTGGTCCCACAGAGGATGATCAAAGGGTTATATATGTGCTCGGTCATGTAGAATCAAAATGCTTCATAGATGCTCAATCCTATAAAGGAGGCACCATAGGTGCTCGGTCCTACAAGGAAACATGTTAATCTATAGAAAAAACATGTTAGGCAAGAAAAAAGAAACATAGACAGACAAGTAGTCATATCTGGAAACAACCAATTGAAGGAGAATATTTCAAAGAGGTCCCTCGAGAAACCTTCAAGGAATCCTTTTGAAAGATTCTCTTTCCTCAAGGAACCCAAAAAAAGAATGGTCTCCTCAAAGGAAAATTCTTAATTCTTTTTTCTATGAGTTTGATTTCAAAAGAAAATATTGCTAAGGGGATCCTTTGTGAAGGATACAATTTTTGAAAAATTCAAATATTTTCAGCAAGGGATTCATTGGCCATCGAATACACCTTATTGAAAATTAGAGAGGTAGGGCGCCCCCTTAGGATGGTGCATGAAAATTGAAGGAGCATGTGGCATCCTAAGGAAAAGATGATCATGTTGAGATGTGGCCCATGATACATGGCAAGAAGTAGATGTGGGAATTTTTTTACACACGCGAGGGAAAACACATAGGCACCACAACATCAATAAGTAAGAAAAGAATAGCAAAGATAAAGAAATCAAGAGACAAGGGGGATATGATAATTTGGGGTCAAAATTGCTCATAAATGTAGATAGACAAATATATATAATATATGTATGAACTGTCATCAATCCACTACTATATCAAATCATTAAGAAGATACTGTGAAAATAAAATAAAAATAAAAAATTAGGTCAACATGGAAGGGATAGATGCCCCAACACTTTGCATCATCCCTAATTGTCAAAAAGCAAGGAACAAAAAATAGAAGAATAATGGAGCATATAAAAGAAGGTTACAACATAATATACTCCTGTATCCAAGAACATACAAGTGAGAAAAGGGTTCTTGAGGAACATATAAAACAAGCATGGGGGAAACATAGCACACAAAAAAATCTAATCTATAGATGAAGAAGAGGTTTCCTCCTAGTCCTCATCAACTAGGAGGTCTTCATTCTCAAACTATAGATCATTATAGGGAGAGGGAAGATGAGCTTGCAAGGGTGGGATAGCAAGGGGAGCACCCTTTAATTCTCCTATGGAAAGCTCCAATTCTCCTCTAGAAAGCACTAAGGAAGATATCCCCTAGAGATCTTCTTTGCTCAACTTTGGTTAGGTAAATGTCATTGTTCTTGCAAAGATTGCCAATAGAGTCAGGACATCATCCACCAAGTTGAGCATGAAATTGATAGGAGTGCCATGTGTCGACCAAGCAAGCAAAGGAGGCACCTGATATCCATTGCCAACCTCACCAAAAGACTCGAGACAGTGACAAACTCAAGGGATGTAGAGGTTGCCTCCATCACTAGGGCAACACAAGCCAAAGCAGAACCTTCTCCCGAAGAAGGTGATCCCTTCTTTCAACACCCATTAGAAGGAGGTTCATATTCCAACTTATGCTTCATTAAAGGACTCAAGATCACCACAGAAGAAGTGGAAGGTAAGGAGGAAGAAGACAGAACCATGGTGGATACCATTAAGGTATTCAACATATCCACAAGCTTAGGAAAAGGTAGGATGTCTATAAGGGACATCAGGAGAGGAGGCTCGACTAAGGGAGTGATGAATACTTGCACCCTTTTAGGGTGAGGATCATCCATTCTCATGAGGAGAGTCAGAAGCAAGATCAAAGCAAGAAAAACTAAAGAAGGGGTAGAAGAGGGGGCCACAATATGAGATGTCAAAACAAGAGCTATCAACTCCTCTTCTTCCTTCTATAAGGTAGCCTACTCTGTAGCCAAATATTTTCTCCAATGCTTACTCTCATGTGCAAGGTGATTTATTTAGCTTTGAGAGCTAGAATTTGCAATTTGAGGAGTAACAAAAGGATCCTATTCTACAATGTAATTGTCCATCATAGTTGTTTCTAGTGGTAGGAGTGACTCATGGACAAAAACATGAGGAAGAGATGCAAGAATAGAGGCAACAACTAGTGGAGAAGCAAACTTAAGCTCGTTGGCACCTGGGAATCTTCCCATTCTCCACTCTAGGGGTAGGAGTAGTAGGAGGCGATGGAGGCCACTTGATGTAGAGGAAACTCCACGAGGACCCTTTTGCTTAACATAGAAAATGGGTCGAGGCACTATGGGAAAGATAGGAAGGTCAAAATTATGATGCTTCGCCTTCTGCCAAGCGGGAACCATCAGACTCCCAAAGAAATTTATACATGGACTCATCAAACAAGGCATAAAAGTGAATTCTGAAGGTGCCATAGGAAGGTGAGAGGTGGAAGTAGATGAAACAGTAGAAGAAGAGGAAGGCTCTTGGGTGCGATCAGATTCCCCCTTCCCCTTTTGAGAGGAGGAAGAGGCAACATGTTGCTACATGATCATAGAAGCCTTAACTGAAATAGCATAATGGGAAGGAGGGTAGGTCACTTTGGTGCTATGCCCCCATTCTTGTATTTAACATAATTGCAATATAATAGGTTAGCCCCTAGAGGAAGCAAATCAATAGGCCTAGGCTAGAAGTGATCTAACGAATAGGCCCCATGTGACACTAGGGATTTATAGCCAGTGGCATGCACAATGTGCATGAATCCCTCAAGAGAGAACTTTAAAATTTTATGGATCATTGAATGGACTAAATTCATGGAAACTACACATGGAATGTTATAAAGGAGCATGTGGCATCCTAAGGAAAAGATGATCATGCTGAGATGTGGCCCACGATACATGGCAAGAAGTAGATGTGGGAATTTTTTTACACACGTGAGGGAAAACACATAGGCACCACAACATCAATAAGTAAGAAAAGAATAGCAAAGATAAAGAAATCAAGAGACAAGGGGGATATGATAATTTGGGGTCAAAATTGCTCATAAATGTAGATAGACAAATATATATAATATATATATGAACTATCATCAATCCACTACTATATCAAATCATTAAGAAGATAGTGTGAAAATAAAATAAAAATAAAAAATTAGGTCAACATGGAAGGGATAGATGGCCCCAACACTTTGCATCATCCCTAATTGTCAAAAAGAAAGGAACAAAAAATAGAAGAATAATGGAGCATATAAAAGAAGTTTACAACATAATATACTCCTGTATCCAAGAACATACAAGTGAGAAAAGGGTTCTTGAGGAACATATAAAACAAGCATGGGGGAAACATAGCACACAAACAAATCTAATCTATAGATAAAGAAGAGGTTTCCTCCTAGTCCTCATCAACTAGGAGGTCTTCATTCTCAAACTATAGATCATTATAGGGAGAGGGAAGATGAGCTTGCAAGGGTGGAATAGCAAGGGGAGCACCCTTCTAGAAAGCTCCAATTCTCCTCTAGAAACTAAGGAAGAGAGCCCCTAGAGATTCTTTGCTCAACTTTGGTGAGGTAAATGTCATTGTTCTTGCAAAGATTGCCAACAGAGTCAGGACATCATCCACCAAGTTGAGCATGAAATTGATAGGAGTGCCATGTGTCGACCAAGCAAGCAAAGGAGGCACCTGGTATCCATTGCCAACCTCACCAAAAGACTTAGGACAGTGACAAACTCAAGGGATGTAGAGGTTGCCTCCATCACTAGGGCAACACAAGCCAAAGCAGAACCTTCTCCCGAAGAAGGTGATCCCTTCTTTCAACACCCATTAGAAGGAGGTTCATATTCCAAATTATGCTTCATTAGAGGATTCAAGATCACCACAGAAGAAGTGGAAGGTAAGGAGGAAGAAGACAGAACCATGGTGGATACCATTAAGGTATTCAACATATCCACAAGCTTAGGAAAAGGTAGGATGTCTATAAGGGACATCAGGAGAGGAGGCTCGACTGAGGGAGTGATGAATACTTGCACCCTTTTAGGGTGAGGATCATCCATGCTCATGAGGAGAGTCAGAAGCAAGATCGAAGCAAGAAAACTAAAGAAGGGGTAGAAGAGGGGGCCACAATATGAGATGTCAAAACAAGAGCTATCAACTCCTCTTCTTCCTTCTATAAGGTAGCCTACTCTGTAGCCAAATATTTTCTCCAATGCTTACTCTCATGTGCAAGGTGATTTATTTAGCTTTGAGAGCTAGAATTTGCAATTTGAGCAGTAACAAAAGGATCCTATTCTACAATGTAATTGTCCATCATAGTTGTTTCTAGTGGCAGGAGTGACTCATGGACAAAAACATGAGGAAGAGATGCAAGAATAGAGGCAACAACTAGTGGAGAAGCAAACTCAAGCTCCTTGGCACCTGGGAATCTTCCCATTCTCCACTCTAGGGGTAGGAGTAGTAGGAGGCGATGGAGGCCACTTGATGTAGAGGAAACTCCTGGAGGACCCTTCTGCTTAACATAGAAAATGGGTCGAGGCACTATGGGAAAGATAGGAAGGTCAAAATTATGATGCTTGGCCTTCTGCCAAGCGGGAACCATCAGACTCCCCAAGAAATTTATACATGGACTCATCAAACGAGGCATAAAAGTGAATTCTGAAGGTGCCATAGGAAGGTGAGAGGTGGAAGTAGATGAAATAGTAGAAGAAGAGGAAGGATCTTGGGTGCGATCAGATTCCCCCTTCCCCTTTTGAGAGGAGGAAGAGGCAACATGTTGCTACATGATCATAGAAGCCTTAACTGAAATAGCATAATGGGAAGGAGGGTAGGTCACTTTTGGTGCTATGCCCCCATTCTTGTATTTAACATAATTGCAATATAATAGGTTAGCCCCTAGAGGAAGCAAATCAATAGGCCTAGGCTAGAAGTGATCTAACGAATAGGCCCCATGTGACACTAGGGATTTATAGCCAGTGGCATGCACAATGTGCATGAATCCCTCAAGAGAGAACAATAAAATTTTATGGATCATTGAATGGACTAAATTCATGGAAACTACACATGGAATGTTATAAAGGAGCATGTGGCATCCTAAGGAAAAGATGATCATGCTGAGATGTGGCCCACGATACATGGCAAGAAGTAGATGTGGGAATTTTTTTACACACGTGAGGGAAAACACATAGGCACCACAACATCAATAAGTAAGAAAAGAAAAGGAAAGATAAAGAAATCAAGAGACAAGGGGGATATGATATTTTGGGGTCAAAATTGTTCATAAATGTAGATAGATAAATATATATAATATATGTATGAACTGTCATCAATCCACTACTATATCAAATCATTAAGAAGATAGTGTGAAAATAAAACAAAAATAAAAAATTAGGTCAACATGGAAGGGATAGATGGCCCCAACACTTTGCATCATCCCTAATTGTCAAAAAGAAAGGAACAAAAAATAGAAGAATAATGGAGCATATAAAAGAAGTTTACAACATAATATACTCCTGTATCCAAGAACATACAAGTGAGAAAAGGGTTCTTGAGGAACATATAAAACAAGCATGGGGGAAACATAGCACACAAACAAATATAATCTATAGATAAAGAAGAGGTTTCCTCCTAGTCCTCATCAACTAGGAGGTCTTCATTCTCAAACTATAGATCATTATAGGGAGAGGGAAGATGAGCTTGCAAGGGTGGGATAGCAAGGGGAGCACCCTTCAATTCTCCTCTGGAAAGCACTAAGGAAGAGATCCCCTAGAGATCTTCTTTGCTCAACTCTGGTGAGGTAAATGTCATTGTTCTTGTAAAGATTTCCAACAGAGTCAGGACATCATCCACTAGGTTGAGCATGAAATTGATAGGAGTGCCATGTGTCGACCAAGCAAGCGAAGGAGGCACCTGGTATCCATTTCCAACCTCACCAAAATACGTAGGACAGTGACAAACTCAAGGGATGTAGAGGTTGCCTCCATCATTAGGGCAAAACAAGCCAAAGAAAAACCTTCTCCCGAAGAAGGTGATCCCTTCTTTCAACACCCATTAGAAGGAGGTTCATATTCCAACTTATGCTTCATTAGAGGATTCAAGATCACCATAGAAGAAGTGGAAGGTAAGGAGGAAGAAGACATAACCATGGTGGATACCATTAAGGTATTCAACATATCCACAAGCTTAGGAAAAGGTAGGATGTCTATAAGGGACATCAGGAGAGGAGGCTCGACTGAGAGAGTGATGAATACTTGCACCCTTTTAGGGTGAGGATCATCCATTCTCATGTGGAGAGTCAAAAGCAAGATCGAAGCAAGAAAAACTAAAGAAGGGGTAGAAGAGGAGGCCACAATATGAGATGTCAAAACAAGAGTTATCAACTCTTCTTCCTTCTATAAGGTAGCCTACTCTGTAGCCAAATATTTTCTCCAACGCTTATGCTCATGTGCAAGGAAATTTATTTAGCTTTGAGAGCTAGAATTTTCAATTTGAGGAGTAACAAAAGGATCCTATTCTACAATGGAATTGTCCATCATAGTTGTTTCTAGTGGTAGGAGTGACTCATGGACAAAAACATGAGGAAGAGATGCAAGAATAGAGGCAACAACTAGTGGAGAAGCAAACTCAAGCTCCTTGGCACCTGGGAATCTTCCCATTCTCCACTCTAGGGGTAGGAGTAGTAGGAGGTGATGGAGGCCACTTGATGTAGAGGAAACTCCACAAGGACCCTTCCGCTTAACATAGAAAATGGGTCGAGGCACTATGGGAAAGATAGGAAGGTCAAAATTATGATGCTTGGCCTTCTGCCAAGCGGGAACCATCAGACTCCCCAAGAAATTTATACATGGACTCATCAAACGAGGCATAAAAGTGAATTCCAAAGGTGCCATAGGAAGGTGATAGGTGGAAGTAGATGAAACAGTAGAAGAAGAGGAAGGCTCTTGGGTGCAATCAGACTCCCCCTTCCCCTTTTGAGAGGAGGAAGAGGCAACATGTTGCTACATGATCATAGAAGCGTTAACTGAAATAGCATAATGGGAAAGAGGGTAGGTCACTTTTGGTGCTATGCCCCCATTTTTGTATTTAACATAATTGCAATATAATAGGTTAGTCCCTAGAGGAAGCAAATCAATAGGGCCAGGCTAGAAGTGATCTAACGAATAGGCCCCATGTGACACTAGGGATTTATAGCCAGTGGCATGCACAATGTGCATGAATCCCTCAAGAGAGAACTTCAAACTTTTATGGATCATTGAAGGGACTAAATTCATGGAAACTACACATGGAATGTTATAATTTAATTATTCTCCTTAAAATGATAATATTTTTTCAAATAATATAGCTAAAACATTAAAATTCATAAGTTAATCACAAAGATTATTTCAATTTACCAACTTCTATTAAATAACATAATTCATGTTAAAAAAGATACAATATAGTGTAGTGTCAAAAAAATTCATCATTTATATTTTACACTTAATTTGGGAATGATTAACATTAAAATGGACCTAATGTTGCCTTGATCTAGTGTTGTAATGTATTTTCCACTTTCACATTAGATTTAGGGCCCTTTTAAGCTAAATTGACCTAATTTTTCCTTAATTTAATGTTGTAGATTATATTTATTTACACTTTCACATTGAGTTTTGGGACCTATTGTATTTATGACCTTCATATCATCATTAATAGGCCCCTAAGATGCTATATTATGCATCTTAAGGCATATTTTAACTAGAATCCTGACATAGACATCAAATATACTTAATTTCTTAACTCCCCAACATTCTATCCACCTAAATAGGCTTGGTGTTACCCATACACCACCTTGGGAATATGAGTTCCATCCAAATGGAACCTGTATCCCACAAGTGGTGTAAGAATCCCATTTGGCTTCTTTTAGGTTTTTTAGTGGGAAATCAGGGTTTTAAATACAAATTTTATGTATGTCATCCTCTGAGATCTAATAAATGGTAAATTGGATGGATTTCCTATATAAAAAAGGTCTCAAATCATTATTTCAATAAGCATTCATGATATCAAGCCTAGCATTCAAGAGTTAAGCATTCCAAGACTTTATAAGAGCCTCAAGAGAGTTTACAATATCGTTTCTAAGGCATTTAAGGGAATAATTTTTCATCATTTGTTGCAGTAATTCAAGATCCATCATCATGTCAAGATCATCAAGCATCAAGCAGGTTGTTGAGCTAGTGTTTTCATGTAGCATTGAAGATCCATTTACAAGCATTGTTTCATATCAAAGTTCAAGGTCAATATCTACATTCTACATGGCCACTTCATGTTAGATTTTTGATTCACATCTCAAGACATTATCCAAGGTATCATTTTTCATGATTCATATTTCATATTTCATTGTTTCATCACAAGGTTTAATTACCTAAATAGTGTTTGACCAAGGAAAACCCTTATATCCTAACAATAAACAAGTTTTTCTCTCTCTTTACATGTGTGATTGTAGATCTAGGTGTCTTGGAGCTTGAATATCCTTTGAATATTAGATTGCAAAGTTGAATAAAGTCATCAAGTTGTCACAAGTTTGTCATCTTCATGGAAAGGCACCTACAGGTTACAAATCAAGGTTTCAGATCTAGAAACGAAGTGTGGAAGGAAGAGCAGAGATTGGAGACTTGATTCATACCTTAACCCTTTGAAAAAGCATAGTGAGATTGATACACCACTTGTGGAGTATAAGTCCCAATACTAGGGATTTTCTATATTTTAGAAGATTTAGATCACACATTGATAGATTCTAGTTTTGGCACAAAAACCCTAGTCTGGGATCAAATCGCCCAAATTGGCATATGAGTCCCAGTGGGCATTAAAAACTAGGTTTTTTAGAGTTTTGGAGGTCGTTTTGACCTCATCCTTCTCCAAGGTGGACCTCTATTCATTCCTAGTTTGTTATTTTGCATTTCAGTTTCATTTTCGAGGTCATTTAGTTAGGTTTTTCATAGTACTTTGCATGCCATTTACATTTCTTGTCTTTCCAAGCCCTAACTTGGTCATGAACCCTCTTATTGTCTTTAATCACACCCTAGGATACCTTATTTCAAGATATATTTCCCCTACTTCATCCTCGTATTGAGATCTCTAGGGTTTCCTTGAATGAGAGTGAAGAAGATTGTTGTTCTATGTCCTAAACTAGAAGCAACAACAATTTTCCACCTTTCATTTTTCTGAACCTACATTTAGAACATCTTAATTCTGATTTGGAGTGCATCATCATCCTGGATTTAGCTTGCATTAACATTGCATTAGATTTTTCATTAGTTAATTAGCATCTAGGGTTTCTAATTCTTGCATTAGTGAAAGTGCATATAGGTTGCATTTTTGCATCTTGCATCACTGAATATCATCTGAAATATGCGTTTGCACTTAGCCTAGACATCATCCAAAACATAAAACATAGAAACCATTCAATTTTTTTTGAAATTAAACAAAAAACCCTAGAATGGGACTCATACGCCCCTATGGGCGATTTAGTCCTAGTACAAATTTTAAATTGCATTTTCCAACATTGAATTCTCTATTTCTATGCTTTTTTTTTCTGTTGTTAATTTTCTATTCTAGTTTGCAAAGTTTCAGTTTTTCTTCTTTCATTGCATACATTGCATAATATGGGATTTTCAATCTAAGTTCTTGTATTTCATTTCATCATGGACATGTGCTTTAATAAGATTTGGATGTCCTTGAAGTCCCTAGTGGATGTGACAAGTTGTTTTGAAAATGATCCTAATGAAATTGAACTTACTCATTCTCACTCGACTCATAATGCATGTCCTCCTAGTGATGTTGAAATCATTGGAGAAGATGATGATAGTATGAATAAATTCCTAAATTATTGCCTCAACAACCTTGAAAACAATGCATCCTTCTATCCATCTATCAAACAACCAATACTATGTATAATACCACCACTTGAAATATTTGGTTACCTACATCTTGAAACTAAGCAACAAACCAAACCTAAGTTCCCTACAATAGGTGAACCTAGTTCCTATAGTTAGGAAAAAATTCAACCATTCTATGTTAACAATGTGACCAACACTCCCATCAATCTAGAAGACATATGGAAAAGGATTCACAATCTTGAGCAAACAAGGATGTGATACAACAAGTGAACATGAAATTTTTCAACTCTTAGAGCAAACACCAACTAAAGATACTAAAGGGTTAGGATATCAATATCCTCCTCCCGATATGAGTATCCTCCTTCCTAAAGAACAACCAATGCCTCCTAACGATGATAAGGATGATAGGGTCATTTTAGGTGCCCTTGTCTGCATTCAACTAGAGAAGTTGGTAAGTCTAGCAAGCAAAGAAGACCTTACAAGATAAAGAAACTACAATTCCCTTGTCCACCATCTACAATTGAGAAAACTTTACACATAATTCTAATTCAATGACTTATCACATTACCACCCATGCCAAAAATTCGATTTCCAAATCCTAAGAACAATAAAACATCTCATTGCAAATATCATAGAAGTTTTAGTCATAGTACTGATGAGTGCCATGCTTTAAAACAAATATTCAAAAAGTTTGATATTATAGAAATAGTCCCTTAAAGTAGGACCCCTTTTTCTCCTTGCCATGTAATGGTTGTAGAATCATCACATTCTCACAATTACATGCTTTACATTCATTGAAAATCATTCTAATATCAACGAGCTCTTTTCCATAACCTACCTCAACTCATTCTTATTTTGCACTCAGTGGGGGAAAGAATTAGATAGCCTTGTCATAGTAATGCATTTATCATTGTCCCTTTGGCTAGTTGTTTTCCTTCCATATACAATGAACATTATTGGGATGTGGATGACCTACTAATAGGTTGAATTGCATGTGCCTAACTAGTCTTTTGCATTATTTCTTTTTCTTTTTTGTGATTGCATATGTGTAATGTGATCCACTCTGCTATTCTATTTGATGTATCTGTCTCTCTCTCTTTGTGACATTCCTCTATTTATATCTACATTCTTCTTATGTCGTAAACTCTTTTCATTTTTTCATTGGTCTTGTGTTTTCCTTTTGGGGATGATGCAAGGCATCGAGACATTCATGTTGACCCAAAATATTTTCCTTTATCTTTTCTTGGTCTTTTGTTTTCCTTTTGGGGATGACACAAGGCATCAAGACATTCATGTCTCTTCCATGTTTACTCGAAAGGATTTTTCTTTGTTTTCACTCTCTTTATATCATTCTTCATAATTTATGAGTATTTGGGGAATGATGACAATTTCAAGCTCTCTTAAAAATATTGTAGCAAGAACATACTAACCCCAAATCCATGGATCCCTCATGTGTTTAAAATTTTTATTTTTGGGGTAACCTCTCTTCCTTTTCATGAAGTAGCTTCATTTGGAAACATATGTGTAATACCCCTCCGTTTTGGATATTTGGTTCGGCAGTGTTTTCTTTGTAATGCTTTGTTATGATCATGATGTGACTTTAGAACTTGGTTGCTTTTTCATTGCAATTGTTAAATGATGTGAAAGTTATATTTTGATGTAATGTTATTTTACTCTGATGTTAACTTTATGACATGCTTTGGATTAACTTAGAAGATATTTGATTTAATGAAGTTTTATGTTGTTGATCATATCATTGATGTTAGATGCGTAGTTAGTGATATTGTATTGGTGAAGGGGACAGGATTGTATCACTCGCTTGTGAGCGCCCTACGATTCTGAGATTTCCTCTTCATGGTGTGTTTGATCATATTATATATATTTTACATGTTCGACATGCTCTTTGTTGTAGGTTGACAGGTACATGACATCGAATCCACCTAGCTTCACAGGTTTGAGCGTGTCCATTGACCAACGGTAATCGATTGGGAGATAGTAGCTAGGTTTTCCATGCCAAGTCGTCACCCTAGTCATAGCGTGTTGTCGGGTTAGTTGTTTTAATTTGATTGTTTTCACCTCGAGTAATTATTTAATTGCAAATTAAATAGGTTATTAAATGTTAGGAGTAATTTAATTGATGATTAAATGTATTTAGTTGCAATGGTGAAACATTATTTATTTTATTGATTTATTTGATTTAATTAATCAAATAATTTTTAGTTTATTGATTGATTTGATTAATTAATAAAATTAGATTGAGTTTATTAATTAACTAGGTTAATGGTGATAAATTAAATGAAATAGCAATTTTGGCATTATTGTATATTTAGATTCAAATTTAAATTGAAAATGGAAATCATATTGGATACTCAAAGTTAAATTAAAATAAATAAATAAATGATAATGAGTTTTAATTTCACTTTTAAAAATTGTTGATAAAGTAAATTCTTTGCAAAATTTGTATTCTTTTGTTTCAATGAATTTTGAAAAATGCATGAGGTTTGAATTAGAAATTAGAAATTTGTTTTAAATTTGAAAATGAGAATATCTTCCAAATGTTTTTAAAATATATTTAGTGAGTGGGATTTTTAGGGTTTGGCCAAAATTTGGGGAAACTCTATTTTAGCATCTCCATTTCATTTTGGTGGGGATGGCTTTTTGAATTTTGTTGGAGAGTTTTGGTGGCTTTGCTTGGAATGGGGAAGGAGATTGAAACCCTTGTTTGAGCTGGATTTTGAGGAGTTGGAAAACACCATTGCTGAAGGCTTCAAGCTTTGGAGGAAAAATCAGGTTCTTCTTTGTTCTTGCTTTGTTTCATTTTGAAAATAGATTAAATCCTCATGATGCTATTTGGAAATCTTTGAAATGTTGTTTGAATCCAATGAAACCCATGAGAAATTGTTTTGAAAACTTGCAAAATTGTTGAGATTTGGAAATGAAAATCCAAACTAGAATCAAACAATGGAAAAATGAAATGCAAACACAAAAGAGATTTGTTGTCAAAACTAAAATCTAAACCCTATGGTTGTGTTAAAAAAATTCATTGTTTTGGTTGCAAGATTTTGTTGGGCATTTGCACAATAAGACCCACAAGTTTATTTTAAAATGTACTAGGGTTTCCATTTATTTAATTTCTGGAAAATACCCCTAGTTTTTTGTGAAGTTCTCTATGGATATTTTGTGGAGGGTTATTTTTGTATTTTAAATGCAAATAAAATAAATTTTATTTTTATTTTAAGGGAGGCTGGGGAGGACAACCCCTACCGCCACCCAATTGCCACCGTTGCCATGCCCCATGGGGGATGGACTGTGTGCGAAGCACACAGTCCCACCGCCGTGGGATGCGGACACTGTGTACAATGCACACAGGCCGCCGCCTGTGGGAGGCGGACGCTGTGTGCCGAGCACACAGGCCTGTCAACCATGGCGAACAGACTGTGTGCGGAGCACACAGGCCCCACCGCCCATGGGGAGGCAGGGAAACGCGTGCCCTAACTAGGGTTCAATTTTTTCAAAAAGAAAATTTGATTCTTTCATGAAAAATGTAAATTCATTTTTTAATATTATTTTAATATTATATATATATATAATATAATAATATATATATGTACTATATATATAATATATATATTATATTATATATATTATATATATATATGTTATATGTATATAAATATATATTTAATATTATTTTAATATTTAAATAATATTTATATAATAATTTATTTATGTATATATATTATATATATATATACTTTTCTTAAATAAATTATCTAGTTTTGTTAAATTGTGGAATATCAAGGTGATTTAGATAATTTAATGATTAATTAAAAAGTTGATAATCCAATACCCTTATTTAGAAATTTCATTTTTGATTAGGTTGGATAATAGAGTATTAAAGTTATTTAATTGGATTATAATGATAATACTTTGTTAATTGAGACATTTAAATGATGATTAATTATTTTAATTAGGAATTGTTTTGAAATGATTATAGCAATAATATAGTTGAAATGGAATTCTCATTTTCATAAACCAATATCTTTACTTAGAGATTTCATTTTCGATTATCATGAATAATCAGTAAACCTTAGAATATAAAATAATGTTTTAGAGGTATATGTTAAAATGATGTTTTTATATTTAAAATAGGAAATTTGAGATGATTGTCTCATTTGTATAATAGGGAACGAAATTGATGAATAATCAAACGTTTTCATTTAAAATATTGATTTTTGATCAATTGTAGATTGATCAAGTAGAGCTAAATTATTGGTTTAAATTCTTTAATGTCAACAATGTGATTTAAATATTTAAATATATAACAGGATATACATTGAGTATGTACTATTAAGTATATTTGTTGGAATGTAATTGTATTCAAGTAGAGATAAGATTTAGTTGATTTATTTAATGCTGAGTTGAAATAAAGACTGATTTATTTGATCTAAATGTTTATTTATTAAAATGTTTTAATTATAGAATATAGGGGCGAAATTAAGAGTAAAGGAGGGACTTATTATTTAACCTAAATGTTTTGTTAATCAAGTGGTTTAATTTATAGTATATGATCGTGAAACTTAGAGATAATGAATGATTTATTTTAATAAGAGGAGTTTATTAAATTAAAATATTCTGATTATGCATATAAATATTAAACTTAGAAATAATGAATGAGTTATTGAATCAGATGAGATTGAGTTGATTGATTTATTGCTAAGTCAAAATAAAGATTAATTTATTTAATCTAAATGTTTTATTAATCGAGTGGATATATTTACAGTATATGATTGTGAGACTTAGAGTTAATGATTGGTTTAATTGTAATCCAATGATGGTATTTATTAAAATGTTTTGATTTTGGAATATGGTTGTGAAATTTAGAGTAAATGATTTTATTTTTTTAAATATTTCAATGTCGTGAAAAGAAATGGGTTTAATTGATTGGATAAATGCAAGTAATGAAAATTGTGATTGACTGGATTTAGGAAATCCAAACATTAGTTTATTTAACTGTCTGAAATGCTTGTAGTGTTATAATGTTCATCCTCGATGTTGTGGAATTAGAGTAAATGTTTTGGAAGTCATCCAGATAGAGGTTCGATTGTTGGTATGGGTGGTCATCATGTTAGTCGTCTTTTGTTTTTCCATGGAAAGTGCGTATAGTTACACCATGTGGTTTCACCCAGTTTTCACGAACGGGGATGATTTGTGCCTCCTTGGGAATAGGAGAGGGTTATGTGGTTTGTACCTCCTTTGGAAGGAGTGGAGTTTGTATTATGTTTTTCCTCTAGTGTTGGAGAGGGTCTTGATCTTGTTGCCTCTAGTGTTGGAGTGAGTATCTTGATTTGTTACCTCCTTGGATTGGAGAGATCGTATTATCTAGTTACCTATTGTGGTTTTCACCATGTGTGTTGTCTTAGAAGAGTGGCTTGCAATGGGGGCCGACGCACAAAGTGGTGTCAAGGATAACCCTTTGCAAGTTGGTTAATTCAGTGATAACTAAATAAACTTTTAGAAGCTTAGGTTGCATCAAACATTAAACAAGATTAATTATGCCTCGCTCATGGACCCAAGGGCTTGTCTAGACTTGGGATGAGACGAGAAGGCCTGGAATGGCAAGATCATCTATCTCATCTTCACGAGAGGTATTTGATTCTGCATGAGTAAGCATGGGTGTCGGGACTTCGGTAGAGGCCACCAGGATAACCCATGGTGGGGGCCGGAAGCCTAGGAAGATTCCCAGAGGATATCCCCTGACGAGCTATGCGATGACACTCTTCCTAAGTCAATAGTTTATACTTGGTCTTTGTGACACTCTTGATCTATTATATGTCTGGAAGCAATGTGACCTATGTCAGTGATGTGTGAGTTGTACTAGAGTTGTTGGTTTGACCATTCAGTTCATGTGATGTGGTACTTGTATTTATTTCGTATCAGTTTTGTGAAGTCTATGTCTAGAGGTAGAAGGTCTTGCTTAGGAATCCTTGTTACTATCTCCTAGCATGGGGGGTGAGCCTTCAGGTATAACATGGTTGGGTGGAACATGCTCCTTAATCCATTGGGTTGGCTTCTTTTTCATGTGGATGAGATTTCCAGTTGGAGAGCTCGTGGGATTCAGTTTCTTCTCATGCTTAATTCATTCAATTGGTCTTGTATTTTATTACCCCTCATTTGTTATCGAGGTGGAATTTGTAATATGTAATCATACTTATTGGACTTACCTCATTCAGGGAATGAGTATTGTAATCACATTGTAAGTTATATTATTGGAATCAAGTGGTATCTCATATCCTGATGTAGGAGCATCCAGTGGTGTAAGGGCAATCTTGCATCACCCAAAAATAGTTAAATTTCAAGTTTCTCAGTTTTTAGATGTTTTTACATTTTTGGTTACCCTTTTTGTCATAATGAAATTCCTAATTTATGGTTTTTATTTTCTATTCTTAGGTTGAAAGATATTACAGTTTTAGTTTCCCAGATTTGCACCTGAAAATCTTCTGAGTTAGATTTGAGGCACTTAGAGTTCCTGGATTAGCCCCAAAACATGCCAAAATTGGCGTAGCATATTTCAAGCGCATTATTGACTTTGAGACCTTTCCAACGGTTCAAACAGCTCGTGAATCAGAGTCTCGGATCAAAAGTTATGGCCCCGGGAAGTTGGCGCACTTTCTAGAAGATACAATTGCAAATGTTCTTTTGAAATTTGAACTTCAAGTTGTAATTTTTTAGTGCCAAACTGCCTAAACTCAAATTTGAAAGTTGTTTTGGCTCCAAACTCAAGAGGATCTCTATTTATGGGCAGGTTTCTAATTTTTGGGTAACTTTTTCGGGGCAAGCTCACATATTGCGAAAGGGTGATTCTGTAGCTTTCTATAACTTGCATGTGTTGTAGAACTTGGGGATTTGAGATCCTCTACATGTAAGAAGCTCCATTTTCTAAATAATAAAATTATTCTCTTGTTTGTGGGTTATTTTCTAAGTCTCGGGCTGCACCCTCATCAAGTGGTATCAGAGCGGGTTTTCTTGAGTGTGTGGACAGATTGCCGATTGTGAGGCAGTTGGCACTAGGACTGTGGTTGTTGGTCAAGGTCAAGAAAGATGCTTTCAAGAATTATGCATGGTAGGCGTGGTGGTGCCAGAGGTGGTCGAGGCGGTAGAAATGCTAGTGGAAGAGATGCACTGGTAGTCCTCCAAAGACATGTTGATGTGTTACAAGAGCAGTTGAGAAGAGGGTTAAACCTAAGGGAGGAAAGTGAGGATGAAGTAGAGGAAGAAGAAGCAATTGATCAAGACCAAATGCGGCTAATAAGGGCCATTTCGAAGATTGGGAAAATACCTAGAGAAAAAGTCCCCAGTTATTTTGGAAGTCTAAACTTGGAAGAGTTGATCGACTGGATCAACGAGCTAGGAGAATATTTTGAGTATGAGGAAATAGAGGACCGAAATCGGGTTAAGTTTGCGAAAATGAAGCTGAAGGGCCATGCCAGTATTTGGTGGAAAGAGGTCCAGTTGGAAAGAAATCGAAGAGGACAAGGAAATATCACTAGATGGGATCACATGGTAGAGAAACTAAAGAAGCAGTTCATACCAGTGGACTACGAGTTAGATCTTTTGAAGAAATTGCAAGGGTTGAAGCAAGGAAGCAGATCTGTGAAAGAATATACTGAATATTTTCATAAGATAATCATCAGAACAAGCCACACATAGGCCAATAAGGAGAAGGTAGCCTGATATCTTAATGGGTTATGACCGAGCATTCAGTAGGAGTTAAGCCTAGTCAGAATGACCTCCATTGAGGATGTGTATCAGTTTTCTCTAAAGGTGGAAGAGAAGCTGAACAAAAGATTTGATGGCAAGAAAAAAGGATGAGGAGGTCAAAGTGGAAGGGGTAGTGGAAGACCTTTAGGAAGCCAAAATGATGATGAAAAGAAAAGTGAAGATGTGGGTACCAGCCAAAGCCAAAGGAATGACAACTACCCTCATGATCAAAGCGGTGGTGATCAAAGAGGTAGAGGACGAGGAGATATGGACAAGGATCTGGAAGAGGTGGTTTCAAAGGAACGTGTTTCCAGTGTGGTGAAGAAGGGGTCGAGCCTATGAATGTCCACAACACCAAGGAAGGGTGAAAAAAGGCAGAAGGTCATGGAAGGGTTGCCATGCAGATGAGGAGGACCAATCTGAACATTCAGATGATGCTGAAAGGGGAGAAGCCCTAGTGATTTGGAGAGCCCGGTGACTGAGGAAAAGAACCAGAATAGAGGAAGAATCTGTTTTACAAAGTGCAAGTGTGAAAAAAATTTTATGATGTCATTATTGATGGTGGGAACACGATAATCTGGTGTCAGAAGAGATGGTCACAAAATTGAAGCTGAAGAGGGAAAGACACCCGCATCCGTATCGGATTGCCTGGTTGCAGAAAGACCACAAAGTTTTGGTCAATGAGCAGTGCCTAGTAAAGTTCAAGATCGGGAGCTACCATGATGAGGTACTCTGTGATATCATCCCCATGGATGCATGTCACATTTTGTTGGGGAGGTTGTGGTAGTTCAATAGGCGAGCTATACATGATGGCCATGCAAATGCTTATTCCTTGACAAAGGATGGGGTTCGTCACAAGTTGAAACCCCTTAAGGAGACCGAAGAAAAGGTATGCAGTATTGCTAGAATTTGTTATGTAGATGGAAGAAATTTTTTAGAAGGTATGAAGCATGAGCATGTGTGTTATGCATTGATTCCCAGAGTGAGTAAGGAGGATAGTGAGAAGGTTCCAGAAGAAGTTTCTGGGATGTTGGATGAGTTTCAGGATATTGTTTCTGATAATTTACCTAAGGGTTTACCACCAATAAGGAAGATCAATCATCAGATTGACTTGATTCCTGGAGCCAGTTTTCCAAATAAAGCAGCTCATAGAATGACTCCAATAGAAAATGAGGAGTTGAACAGACAAGTTCAAGAGTTGTTGAGAAAGGGTTTGATACGAGAGAGTTTGTCCATGTGCAGTACCTATAGTACTAGCACCAGAGAAGGATGGGGAGTGGAGGATGTGTACAGATTCCTGAGCCATAAACAAGATAACAATCAAGTACATATTTCCCCTGGCAAGGATGGATGACTTGATGGACTGTTTGAGTGGAGCTTAGCACTTCACAAAGACTGATCTAAAGAGTGGATATCACTAGATCCGGATTCGAGAGGGAGATGAATGGAAGACTACCTTCAAGACCAAAGAGGGCCTGTATGAGTGGTTAGTCTTGCCTTTTGGGCTAACTAATGCACCGAGCACATTCATGCGGCTCATGAATGAGGTACTAAAAGAATTTCTGGGAAGTTTTGTTATTGTGTATTTAGATGATATTTTGATTTTTAGTAAGAGGCGTTAGATGAGCATCTGATGCATATTCAAAGAGCCTTTGAGAAGTGAAGAGAAGAGAAATTGTTGATTAATCTGAAGAAGTGCAATTTTGTGAAGAGGGAGTTAGTGTACTTGGGGTTTGTTGTCTCAGCAGAAGGTCTCAAGATGGACCCAAATAAGGTGAAGGCTATTCTGGAATGGCCTACCCCAAGAACTGCTACCAAGGTGAGATCTTTCCATGGTTTGGCTAGTTTTTATAGAAAGTTCATTAGAAACTTCAGTAGTATTTTTGGACCCCTGACTGAAATAATGAGAGGGGATAGAAAAGAATTCAAGTGGAGCACTGGAGGCGGCAAAGAGTTTGAGCTGGCTAAGCAGAAGGTAATAGAAATCTATTCTAGCCCTCCCAAATTTCAACAAGGTGTTTTAGGTGGATTGTGATGCCAGTGGTTGTAAAATTGGAGCAGTGTTGAGCCAAGAAGGTAAGCCCATTGTCTATTTCAGTGAAAAGTTAAATGATTCCAAGAGAAAGTATTATGTATATGATCGAGAATTTTATGCAATAGTTCAAGCATTAAATAAATGGAGACATTATTTGTTGCTGAAGGAATTTTTTCTATATACTGATCATCAGGCCTAGCAATACCTAAATAGTCAGGGAAAATTAAATCAGAGGCATATGAAATGGGTAGAGTTTTTGCAGAGTTATACCTTTGTTTTGAAAAATAGGAGTGGGAAGTCAAATAGGGTTGCAGATGCCTTAAGTAGGAGGCATACATTGATGACAAAGATGTAGATTGAAGTGGTTGGGTTCAGTGAGGCTACATTTTTTGCCAAAGAGTATTGTTTCAGATCATGACACCAAATTTGTGGGGTACTTTTTGAGGACCTTGTGGAAGAAGCTGAAGACAAAGTTGAAGTTTAGTTCCGCACACCATCCACAAACAGATGGGCAAATAGAGATTGTTAACAGGAATCTGGGTAACCTACTGAGATGTTTGATAGGAGATAAACCCAAGGGATGGGACTTGATCATACCCCAGGCAGAATTTTGTTACAACAATTCTGTCAACAGAAGCACTGGTAGATCATCATTCCAGATTGTGTATGGAGGTAGCCCCAAAATAGCTCCTGAATTGAGGAAGATGGACCAAGAGAAGAAAATAAGTATTGAAGCCGAAGATTTTGTAGAGCACATCAAGAATATACATGAGAAGGTACGAGAACACATTAATAAGATGAATATACAATATAAGGCTAAGGCAGATCAGAAAAGGAGGAATAAGGAGTTTCATACTGGTGATGAAGTAATGGTCCACTTGAGGAAAGAAAGGTTTCCCGTGGGAACCTATAACAAATTGAAGATGAAGAAATTCAGTCCCTGTAAGATTTTGAAGAAGCATGATTCAGGGAATGCATATGAGGTAGAGTTGCCTGATGGAATCAACATTTCCAGTGTTCAACATTTCAGATTGTGAGTATCATGAAGGTGGAATGGAGGAAGCACTAACAATAGGGCAGTATGGCATTCCAACACCTACTTCAGAAAGGGAGGAGATTGAAGCAATCTTGGATAGTCATGTGGGAAGGAGTACCAGAAATAGGCAGTATGAAGAATATTGGTGAAATGGAGAGGAAGGCCCGTGGAAGATTCATCTTGGCTATCTAAGGCAGCAGGTTGGTTATGTTTTCCTCAACCATCTGAGACGTGACGGGTCACTTCTCAAATTACCCTAGGTGTCTGATGCAAGAGCATCCAGTGGTGTAAGGGAAATCTTACATCACCCAAAATAGTTAAATTTCAAGTTTCTTAGTTTTTATATGTTTTTACATTTTTGATACCCTTTTCGTCATAATTAAATTCCCAATTTATGGTTTTATTTTCTATTCTGGGTTGAAGATATTGCAATTTTAGTTTCCGATTTGCACCTAAAAATCTTCAAGTTAGATTTGAGGCACTTAGAGTTCCTGGATTGGCCATGAAACTTTTCAAAATTGGTGTAGCAAATTTCAAGCATGTTATTGACTTTGAGACCTTTCCAATGGTTCAAACAGTTCACGAATCAGAGTCCTAGATCAAAAGTTATGGCCCCAAGAAGTTGGCGCACTTTCTAGAAGATACAATTGCAAATGTTCTTTTGAAATTTGAACTTCAAGTTGTAATTTTTCGGTGCCAAACTGCCTAAACTCAAATTTGAATGTTGTTTTGGCTCCAAACTAAAGAGGAGCTCTATTTATGGGTGGGTTTCTAGTTTTTGGGTAACTTTTTGGGGACAAGCTCGTATATTGCGAAAGGGTGATTTTGTAGCTTTCTATAACTTGCATGTGTTGTAGAACTTGGGGATTTGAGATCCTCTGCATGTAAGAAGCTCCATTTTTTGAATAATAAAATTATTCTCTTGTTTGTGGGTTATTTTCTAAGTCTCGGGCTGCGCCCTCATCATATCCTTGGATATAAATTATTATGAATGGAATGTATGTGAACTTTATTTGTTAAGTTATTATATGGTATGGTTTTAATTCATGTTCCGTGTTTGGTTTAAGTAACACACTCTTGTAACCTTAGGGGATTGGTTGGCAATGGTTAGTGAACTTGTATGTTAATTGTTCCTATTCAAAAAAATAAAAATATATAGTTCATTTGTTTAGTAAATTGCAACTTTCCCTAGGGTTGCGTGGCGAGGTGTTACAATATGACTCAACATAGGGCTTTCCAGGTAAGCTCTCATGTCTTCCTTCTTGTTAGAGTTTATCATTGGCTGCTTTAAAGTAATTGCTCACAACATGGTGTTTAGCAATTTCTTTAAAGTGAAAGCATACATTGGCATTATTATTTTTGCATTTCATATTTCATTTTCTAGTCTTCTTACTTCATGCGATGCATCTTTTGATTTGTGGTTGACATTGGGTGTGATTTCCCTCGAGAGTGTGATCTCTCTTAGAATATTATATTCCTCTTGGTGGCTTGATACGACACACTACATCCCCTATGTTATGAATCTTCTATTCTTTGATTGGTCCTCTCTTAGAGATATTACACACAATTTTCCCTAAGTTAAAGACCTTACATGAACTAATAAGAACTCCTTTGAACATTCCCTATGTTGTATTTGCAATTTCCGTTATATGGCCACCTTACATAATACACTTTGCTTTCTTATGGAGTCATCTTGTTTGTTCATGAGTTTCAAGCATACAAAGTTGTGCTTGCCTTATGAAGCTCAAAGTTCATTGTTGTGTGGTGCCTTAACAAAGTTATCGGGAGGTATAAATTTGGTTTGGTTGGATAGGAATCCAAATGAGGCATAAATTTCCCATAGACACTTGCTTGTGTGTGTTGAGTGCATACCAGCTGCATGCATATGTCTCTCACCACTTTGGATCTCACCCAAGGGACAACCTAAAGTTTTGTTCCCTAAGAGTGAGAATGCATTTTTTTGGGTAAAGAACCTAGATCTGATCCACAATAGGATGGAAAAATGGTCGAAGCTTGATCCACCCCCTTTTTTTTAATTTTTAATTTTCTCTTTGTCTTTGGCAGTGTATTCTTGTGCCTTCTTATTGCTCGTTATATCATTTTTAATGTGTGTTCTTTTGTGCCTATGTTAGTTTTCTGTAGGACCTCAATCTTAGGGGCTTTCCCAACCCTCTTGGTTGGTGTTGTCCTATCCCACTAGAATTGGTACGAATGAAACCCTCTTGATGTGATCTCGTCTACTTTAGTGTGAGTTCAAAGCAAGTTCATCCTCTCACTAAAGAGGGCTAAATTTAGTGTTGAAAAATGTCATCATTTACATTTTCACACTTAATTTGGGAATGAAAAACATTAAAATGGGCCTAATGTTGCCTTGATCTAGTATTGTAATGCTTTTTCCACATTCATATTGGATTTAGGGAACTTTTAAGCTAAATTGACCTAATTATTCATTAATTTAATATTGTAAAGTGTATTTATTTACACTTTCACATTGAGTTTTGGGCCCTCTTATATTTATAACCTTTGTATCATCATTAATAGGCCCCTTAGACCCTGTATTATGCATCTCAATGCATACTTTAACTGAAATCCTGACATAAACATCAAATATACTTAAATTCTTAACTCCCTGACATTTTCTCTACCTAAATAGGTTTGGTGGGGCCCATATGCCACCTTGGGCATATTAGTCCCATCTAGATGGGAACTATACACCACAAGTAGTGTATGAGTCCCATTTGGCCCCTTTTTAGGGTTTTGAGCAAGAAATCAGGGTTTGAAATTCAAATTTCATGTATGTCAGCCTCTTAGATGTAATAAAGGATAATTTGGATGGATTTCCTATATAAACAAGATCTCAAATCATTATTTCAATAAGAATTCATGATATCAAGCCTAGTATTCAAGATTTAAGCATTCCAAGACTTTGCAAGAGTGTCAAAAGAGTTTACAAGGGAATTTCTAAGGCATTCAAGGGTAGAATTCTTCATCATTTGTTGTAGCAATTCAAGATCCATCATCACTTCAAGATCATCAAGCATCAATCATGTTATTGAGCTAATGTTGTGATGTAGCATTGAAGATCCATTTACAAGCATTGTTTCATATCAAAGTTCAAGATCAAGATCTACATTCTACATGGTCACTTCGTGTTATATTTTTGATTCACATCTCAAGAAATTATCCAAGGTATCATTTCTCATGTTTCATATTTCATGTTTCATGGCTCATATTTCATTGTTTCATCACAAGGTTTAATTACCTAGCCAAGGTTTGACCAAAGCAAACCCCTATATCCTAACAATAAACAAGTTTTTCTTTGTCTTGACATGTGTGATTATAGTTCTAGGCATCTTGGAGCTTGAAGATCCTTTGAAGATTAGATTGAAAATTTGAAGAAAGTCATCAAGTTATCACAAGGTTTTCATCTTCATAGAAAGTCACCTACATGTTACAAATCAAGGTTTCAAATCTAGAAACGAAGTGTGGAAGGAAGAGCATAGATTAGAGACTTGATTTAGACCTTAACCCTTTGAAAAATAAAAGTGGGATTGATACACCACTTGTGGTGTATGAGTCCTACTATTGGGATTTTTCCATACCTAGAAGATTTAGATCACATGTTGATAGATTCTAGTTTTGGAACAGAAACCCTAGTCCAAGAATAAATCGCCCAGACTAGTGTATGATTCCTAGTGGGAACTAAACAAAAAGTGTTTAGATTTTTGGAGTTTTTTTTGACCTCATCCTTCTCCTAGGTGCACCTTTGTTCATTCCTAGTTTGTTATTTTGCATTTGAATTTCATTTCCTAGGTCATTTAGTTAGGTTATGCATAGTACTTTGTATATCATTTACATTTCTTATCTTTCCAAGGCCTAGCTTTGTGGTGAGCCTATTGGATGTTGCGGATGTGTTGTTGATATGTGGTTTTCATTGATGTCAACACTATTAGCATTTGGTGTATCAAAGGTTGTATATGTGGAGGATATTGAGAAAATTGTAAAAGAAAGTGTTCTAGGTTCCCAATGGAACTGTGTAGGTCATGAAGGCATTGTGTTCTTTATGTTGAATTTTAGCTACTATGGACTAAAGGGTTTATTCTTGAGAGTATCTAGATCATCTACTAGAAGTTTCAAAGGTCTGTGTATAGATTTGATCATGTTGTGGTCTGACAATGTTTCTGTGGTCTCTATCAACATTCTTGAGTGAAGTTTGTGTGATTCTAGAAATCTCAGTTGTTGAAGATGTTTCTCTATTGTTCCTTGGTGTTGTTGGATGTTCCTAGATCATGCTCTATCATTGTGGTACATCCACATCAATCAGTGTGATCATGGTCAAAGATATTTTCTTGTGCATGTTTAGTTTTTCATGTTCCTGGCTGACATGATGATGGTAGTGTGTTGTGGATCTTTGAGGTGAAATTAATTGAAGTATTTTTGTGTTGGAGTTATTAATTTGGGTCTCCACTATGTTGTGGCCAATCTTGGTGGATTCACATTAAAAATTTATTTGTAAATTTGGGTTGACATTGCAAATATGTTTTATTTTCCTGGCCGACTAAGTTGTTGATAAAATCTCATGTAGCAGATATATAAGAGTGATTGCTTGATTGGTGCAAAGTGTGCTTTGTGTGCTGGGTGTCCTCCTATGTGTGTATGTGTGAATATCATTTGATTGCAGAGCAAAGTGTGAAGAAAACCAAGTGAAGTGTAAATTAGTTTGAGTGAAAAGAGAAGGAGTTTTCGGTGCTTAATTGGAATTGTAATAAGGCCTGTGCAGAAGATATTTTCTCAATTCATACCCTCCTGATTTTAATCCTATTTTGTATTGTTGGTCAGCGAGCCCCTTTTGTAATTGAGCAGCGAGCTCTAGGTAGTGTGCCTGAATGCATGTGCATTCCCCTTTATTGATTTCATTATACTTTTAATAGGTTATAATATTGTGCACTAACATCCACTATGGTTTTTCTCCTAATAGGGTTATCTCCTTGATGTGTTAATTGTTTATGGTTAATTTCTTATTCATCAGATCTGAGATTAAGTTAAGTAAATTTTTAAATGTTTATTATTTTGTGACAACTGATTCACCTCCCCCTCTTAGTTGTTTGTCCTTGTTTTTCCAACAATTGGTATCAGAGTAGGTTCCTCTGTAGAAGTCTAAAAGCTTGAGGTGATCCGAGATGGCAACATTCAAGAAGGACAATTCGAGATTTGATGGAACTAACTAATAATTGTGGAAAGTTAGGATGCAATGCCATCTAAGGTGTATTAGTGAAGCCTACTAGAAGATTACAAAATATACATATGTTTATTCCTCAGAATGGTCCATCTACTATTGATGAGATCAAAAATGTTGAAAAAAATATCAAGGCTATTGAAGCTTTGGCGAGTGCTCTGGAAAATTCATAGATGGAAAATGTGGTAGGAATGCAGACAACTCATGAGGTTTGGACAGAGCTAGAAAATTTGTATGAAGGAGATGCACAGGTGAAGATGGCTAAGCTACAGAGTTTGAAAGGAAAGTATGAGAATTTGAAGATGGGTGAAGATGAAAATATCACTTCTTTTATGCAAAGAGTAAATGAAATAGTGATGGGTATTACATGTGTCGGCGGTTCTCTAGATGAGGATGAAATTGTGCCTAAGATAATTAGATCCTTGCCTACCTCCTACAAAGTGAAGGCTCACGCTATTGAAGAGCTCAGATCAGTAACAAAGATGTCAAGAGACACACTGGATGGTAAGCTTGCTACTTTTGAATTAAGTGAATTTGGTGAATCTATTTTGAAAACTGAATTTGCATTCAAGGCTACTATATCCAGAAGTAACAAGCAAAGATATGGTCTGAGAGAATGTTCTAGCAAGATATCCAAGTATGATGAAGAACTGAAGCAACTTGAAGATAAAGAAAGAGAGGTAGAAGAATTGGAAGCATTGATTGTAAAGAAAGAAGGCAGAGGAAAAGGTAAGTCTAAAGGAGTGTTACCTATTAAATGTTTTTCTTGTTGTAAAATAGGTCATTTTGCATCAAGATGTCCTGAAAGAGTTCCTAGATCTAAGCCTAACAAGTCTAGATTCCAAAAGAAATGTTACTTTGTTGAAGGAGTGATTGATGATGAGTTTGATAAAGATAATGGAAATGAAGATGAATGGGTCTTAATTGCTACAATTGAAAATGGTCTTGTGGCTACAGAATCTGCTAAAGATGAGAAAGCTCTTATAACCCAAGTTGAAGAAAAGGATGAGTAGGTTATTGATAGTGGATGCTCACATCATATGACTGGTGATAAAAAAAATAATTTAAGCCTAGAGAAGTATGATGGTGGTGTTGTAAGATTTGGAGACAATAATGCTGGTGTCATTCGTGGTAGAGGTTCTATTTGTCTTGGTGGTAAGGATAACACTAATGATATTCTTTATGTTGAAGGCCTGAAACACAATATTTTGAGTGTTGGATAGATGGTGGAGAAAGGCTATGATCTAGAATTCAAAGATAGAATATGCAAGATACGTGGAAGTTCTGGCAATATGATTGCTACTAGTAGAAAGACAAAAGGTAATTATTTTCACCTGAATACTGCTAGTGGGAGTTGTTTAATTGCTCAAGTAGATGAAAGCTGGTTGTGGCATAGGAGGCTATGTCATGTAAATTTTGATAACATTGTCAAGGTAAGTTCCACTCAAGCAGTAAGAGATCTACCTAAGTTAGTAAAGCCTGCTAACACAATTTGTAAGGAGTGTCAGATGGGTAAACATACTAGAGTCTCCTTTCAGAGCAAACAATTTCATTCAAATGATTTGTTGGAGCTGCTACATACTGACCTCTGTGGTCCCTCTAGAGTCAGAAGTATTCATGGAGAAAGGTAATTTATGTTGATTATTGATGATTACTCTAGAATGATATGGGTTTCCTTCTTAAGAGAAAAATGTCAAGCACTAGAAAAGTTCAAAAGTTTCAAGGCTATGGAAAAGAATGAGAAAGGTCTGGAAATCAAGTGTTTGAGATCTGAAAGAGGTGGTGAGTTCACCTCTAGGGAGTTCAACTCTTTTTGTGAAGAACATGGAATCATAAGACAATTATCTACTCCCCGAACCCCTCAACAGAATGGAGTTGTAGAAAGAAAGAATAGAACAATTTTGGATGCTGCTAGAATAATGATGATAGAAGGAAATGTTCCCTAGATCTATTGGAGTGAAGCTATAAGCACTACTGCATACACTTTAAACTAGGTAAATGTTAATGGTAATTCTGGTAAGACCCCTTTTGAGCTATGGTTTGGTTATAAGCCTACTATTAAATATTTCAAGATCTTTTGAAGCAAATGTTATATCAAGAGAGATAATGATATAGGAAAGTTTTATGCAAGAAGCAATGAAGGAATATTTTTTGGTTACTCTACTAAAAGTAGGGCCTACTGATGCTATAACAGAAGACTGAGAAAGATGGTTGAGAGTGAAAATGTTAGAGTTGATGGGGATTCTGCCAAATCATACAGATATTGTGGATATGATTCAGATGAAGACAATAAATACAAAGGGAAAAAATGTTCTGAAATAATCAACTTCAGATTATTTTATATGTTCCGGTAAAGTAACCTCAATTCGTTTCGGTAAATCAAGTAAGTCAAGAAGCATAAAAAAGTGCAAGTATAGAAGGAAGAATAGAAGAACCAGAAGATCGTGAAAGTCCCAAAAATCTGAGGTATGTAAATCTAAATCATTCTAAAAGTCAAATTATAGGAGATAAGAATAAAGGAGTGCAATCTAGAAGAAATATTGTAGAAGAGTATTGCCTGATTTCCAAAATTGAACCTAAAAATGTCACTGAATCCTGCCAAGATGAACACTGGATGAAAGCTATGAAGGAAGAACTAACAAAAATTGAAAATAATGACACATGGATACTAGTTCCTAGACCTAAAGACAAAAATGTGAGGTACTAAATGGGTGTTTCAGAACAAGTTGAATGAACAAAGTGAAGTGGTCCAGAATAAAGCAAGACTAGTATGTAAAGGGTATTCTTACATGGAAGGTGTTGATTTTGAAGAAACATTTTCCCTTGTTGCCAGAATCAAAGTCATTAGATTATTTCTTGCTTATGCTACATACAAAAACTATAAAGTCTATTAGATGGATGTGAAGTCAGAATTTCTGAATGGAGAAATAGAAGAAGAACTATGCATTGAACAACTAGATGGATTTTAGCTAACTAAAAATGAAGATATGGTTTGTCACTTGAAGAAAGCTCTATATGGACTTAAGCAAGCCCCCAGAGCCTGGTATGCTAGATTGGAAAAATAACTTACTAAAGCTTGGATTCAATAAAGGTACTACTGATAGTAACTTATATTTCAAATTGGATCATGATAAAGCGTTAATTATAGAAGTTTTTGTTGATGACATCATTTTTGGAGGTGATGAAAATATTTGTATGAAGTTATTGATGAGATGAAGGGTGAATTTGAGATGAGTATGTTTGGAGAAATGAAGTTCTTTCTAGGATTGCAAGTTACCCAGTTAAACAAGGGAATTTTCATATCTCAGTCTAAATATGTGAGAGAGCTACTGAAGAAATTTGGGATGGAAGAATCAAAGCCTATTGGTACTCCCATGGTGATCAGATGCAAGCTAACACAAAATGATGATTCTTCTAAGGAGAATCAAACTAGATACATGTCATGATCAATGTATTACTCTATTTAATCTAGACTAGACCAGATATTATGAATGTTGTATGTATGGTTGCTAGATTTCAGGCTGATCCAAAAGAATCACATGCTACTGCTATTAAGAGAATCTTCAAATATTTGAAAGGAATAGTTGACTTTGGACTTTGGTATCCAAAGGATGATGATCTCACTTTGAGTGCATATACTAATGCGGATTGGGCTGGAGGTGTAGATGATAGAAAAAGTACTACTGGTGGTGCTTTCTTCCTAGGGAAGGAGTTGGTGTCCTAGTTGAGCAAAAAATAGAATTCCATTTCTCTATCCACTGCTGAAGTAGAATATATTGCTATTGCAAATAACTATACTAAAGTAATATGGATGAAACAAACATTGAAAGATATTAGGGTGGTATATGGAGAACCTATTGCCATATACTATGACAATTCAAGTGCAATAAATATTTCAAAGAATCCGGTGCTACACTCTAAGACTAAACATATATCAATCAAGTTTCACTTTCTGAGGGAGAAAGCGAATGAGAAAGAAGTCAGACTAGAGTATGTTCCTACCAAAGAATAAATTGCATAAATCTTTACTAAGCCTTTTTTGAAGGATAATTTGAGTATCTTAGAGGATTACTAGGGGTAATTACCCCTCCCAATAAGAACTAAGAGATGAATTTACTTGTAGAAATCCATGAGCTACATCGCTATATTCTAATCCAGATTGATCTTTCCATGGCTGCTACTCAGGGGGAGTAGTCAGATGTGCAGATATGTGGTTTAGAGCGTGTATATGGAAAATTCATGGTTACCATTTCCATTGATGTCAAAGGGGGAGAAGTGAAATGTGAAAAATCCTTTTAAGGGGAGAAGAGAAATTGAGGAGATGAGTTAGAACCAAGGGAAAGCAAGTGTGTTGGGTTGATGGTATTTTTCACATCATGTGTTTCCATCAATTCCAAATGGGGAGATTGTTGGATGTTGTGGATGTGTTGCTGATATGTGGTTGTCATTGATGTCAACATTATTAGCATTTGGTGTATCAGAGGCTGTATATGTCGAGGATATTGAAAAAAATGTAAAAGAAAGTGTTCTAGGTTCCTAGTGGAACTATGTAGGTCATGAAGGCGTCGTGTTCTTTACGTTGAAGCTCAGTTGTTGTGGACTAAAGGGTTTATTCTTGAGAGTATCTAGATCATCTACTAGAAGTTTCAGAAGTACGCATATAGATTTGATCATGTTGAGGTCTGACAGTGTTTCTATGGTCTCTGTCAGCATTCCTGAGTGAAGTTTGTGTGGTTCTAGAAATATCAGTTGTTGTGAATGCTTCTCTATTATTTCTTGGTGTTCTTGGATGTTCCTAGATTGTTCTCTATCTTTGTGGTATGTCTGCATCAATTGGTGTGCTCATGGTCGAATATATTTTCTTGCACATGTTTAGTTTTTCATGTTCCTGGCCGACATGATGATGGTAGTGTGTTGTGGATCTTCAAGGTGAAATTAATTGAAGTCCTTCTGCGTTGGAGATATTAATTTGGGTCTCCACTATGTTGTGGCTGACCTTGGTAGATTTGCATAAAAAAATTATTTGTAAATTTAGGCCGACATTGCAAATATGTTTATTTTCTTGGCCGACTTAGTTGTTGATGAAATCTCATGTAGCAGATATATAAGAGAAATTGCTTCATCGGTGAAAAGTGTGCTTCATGTTCTGAGTGTGCTACTATGTGTGTATGTGTGAATATCATTCGATTATAGAGCATATTGTGAAGAAGACCGAGAGAAGTGTAAAGTAGTTTGAGTGAAAAGTGAAGGAGTTTTTTGTGCTTAATTGGAACTATAATCAAGCTTGTGCAGAGGCTATTTTATTAGTTTGAACCCTCTGGATTTTAATCCTATCATGTATTGTTGGGCAGTGAGCTCCTTCTGTAATTGAGTAGTGAGCTCTAGGCATTGTGCTTGAATGCATGTGCATTCCCCTTTATTGATTTCATTATACTTATAACAAGGTATAATATTTTGGACTAACATCCACCGTGGTTTTTCCCCTAACAGGGTTTCCACATAAAAAACTTGGCATTCTCTATATCTCTGATGTGTTAATTGTTTATGGTTAATTGCTTATTCATCATATATAAGATTAATTTAAGTTTGAAAATTTTATTATTTTGTGACAACTAATTGAATCCCCCCTCTCATTTGTCTATCCTTGTTTTTCCAACAGAGCCCTCTTATTGTATTTAATCACACCCTAGGATACCTTATGGCAAGATCTCTTTCCCCTACTTCATCCTCATATTGAGATCTCTAGGGTTTCCTTGAATGAGAGTGAAGAATATTGTTGTTCTATGTCCTAAAGCATAAGAAATGACAACTTTCCACCTTTCATATAGTAAAATCATAAAAAAATACTATTTCCCACACATTGAACTTGTACAAGAGAGAGTTATATACACTATAGATTAATCCACAAGTTATCAATATAATAAAACCAATTATTTTAGTAATAATATTGAATACAAGCATATGATCTTTGTATCAGTTGTAAGTAGAGAGAGCATCATCTACGAACTTTACCTCCAATCATAGCCTAGGTGGTCCCCTACTTATCTCCCTTGTAGAATTGGACCAACCCTTGAATGAGGGTCTAAGATAGTAATATCTACATAAATGCCATAACCAATTCAAGGACAAGATACAAATAATTATAAACACTATTACATGTAGTTAGCCATGCAAACTCTAGATTCCCTTTTTCTATTGAGTACTTTTGACTACCATGTAGACCTAAAATTATGGAGTCACTAAAAAATTATGCCTTTTCCTTGCTTAATTCCAGAACAATCAATGATAAATTGGACTTAATGTCACCTTGATCTATTGTTGTGAGGTGTTTTACACATCCATATTAGGTCTTGGGCCCATTTTAAGCTAAATTAATTTAACTCTGTCCTAATTTAATGTTGTGAAATGTATTTATTTACATCTTCACATTATATTTAGGGGGATTGTAAATCAAGTGGACCTAATCTAGTGTTTTAATGTGTTTTACAAATTCACATGGGATTTAGGGCCCTTCTAAGCTAAATAGACCCACTTTTCCCTTAATTTAGTGTTGTAAAGTGTATTTATTTACACTTTCACATTGGATTTTGGACCCTATTGCATTTATGACTTTAATATCATCACTAATAGGCCCCTATGACCCCATATTGTGCATCACAAGGAATATTTTGATAAAAACCTAACAAAATCAACATAAAAACTTAAAATCTTCACTCCCCGACACTTTAGCATGAAAAATAGCCCCTGTGGGACCCATTTGACACCTTGGGTGAATGAGTCCCATCCAAGTGGGAGTTATTCACCGAAGATGGCAAATTAGTCCCATTTGGCCTATTTTTAATTTCTTTGAGTGGGAAAAGTGGGTTTTTAATTCAAATTTTTCCTATGTCGGCCTTGGGAATAAAATTAATGGTCATGTGAGTGGATTACCTATATAAACAAGCTTCAAATCACTATTTCATCATAGGTTGAAGTCATCAATTCAAGAAAGCAAGAGTTAAGCACTCAAAGTCTTCTCAAGGTCATTAAGATAACATTCAAGATCAATTCTAAGGCATTAAAGGGAAAAATTCTTCATCAATTGTTGCAACATTTCAAGATCTATCATCATGGAAAGGTTTTGATTACATTAATTCATATTCACACTTCATTATATTATTTCATCATTTGGTTTAATTACCTACAAGGGGTTTGACCAAGGAAAATCCCTATTCCCTAACAATCAAAATTTTCTCTCTTTCTTTGTGTGATTGCAGATCTAGGTGCTTTGAAGGTTTGTAGATGATTGAATAATAGGTTACAAGGTTGTTAGAGTTTTATCCCTATTTATAGGTCAAAATATTCACTAAAAGGTCATCTACAACCCTAAAAATAGAGTTTCATATCTAGGAACTTGGACGAATAGAAAGAGCAAACTGAGAGGTGAAGATCAGAACATTGAATTTCCAGAAAAGCTAAACTGGACTCATTTGCCACAAGTGGTGAATGAGTCCCATTTGAGGTGTTTTTTAGGGATCTTTGTATATTTGGATATCCATTTGGCCGAAACTTGCTCTAGTACAATTTTCCAGAACTAAGACTGATTAGCCCAAAATGGCGAATGAGTCCCACCAGGCCTCAGAAGCAACAATTTCAAGGCCTCAAAGCTCCATTCCATCTCTCTCCAATTTCCAGGCACACAATTTCCATTTTATAGTTTGATAGTTTTTTTCATTTACTTTTCTAGGTCATTTGGAGTTAGTTTGCATATCACACTATGTTCTCCAACATTTTCTTTTTCAAGTTCAAACTTGGTGGTGAACCCCTCTTGTAATCTGAAATAATATGCTAGGATACCTTATTGCCAAATCTCTCTCTCCACTAATCATTGGATTGAGATCTCTAAGGTGTCCTTGAGTATAGCAAGTGTGAAATAGGATCCCTATCCTTGTGTTTATGCCTCAATGGTGGGGAGCATCCATTTCCATTGACTACATTTTGGTGAACCTACAATTTGAATACCTTCTTTTTTGATTTGGAGTCCATAATCATCCTAGATTTAGCTTGCATTAACACTGCATTAGGATTTGAATTGGTTAATTTGCATTCTAGGGTTTCAATTTTTTGCATTGGTGAAAGTTCATTTAGATTGCATTTTTGTAATTAATTTCATTGAAAACTATTGAAAAACTGCATTTGCATCTTAGACTTACATCATTTAGCATAAAAAACACAAATCAACTAAAAAACCAATTTTTTTTTGAAAAAAATCCCTACTAGGACTCATTCGCCACCTTGGGTGAATCAGTCCCTTTGCATATTTTGAACTACATTTTACAAAGATGGGTTCTTGTGAATCACGACTCATAAAATATGGGTCAATGAGTTTGACTCTTAATACTACACGGTTGAATCATGATAGCAAAATCATAGTTTGAAATTGGGAAAATACCTATAACTTATGCATTTTATAGAGTTAAATTAAATGTTTTCAAGCTTCTGGTTGCTATTATTTCTTTTCTATTTTAGTTTGATTACTTTATATTTCATTCAAATCATTAGAATTAGCATAATTAGCATTCATGGCAATTATGGATAGCATTATATTTTTGTAATTTTCATTTTCAGCATTAGTTCCTAGTTCACTTAGATCAAATTAGATTCAATAGTCATTAGAAAACGAAAACAAAAAACAAAAAACATCAAAAGAAATAATTCAAAAAATACTTAAAGTTAGAAAAATCATATTATCTAAGCCCTCTAGTATTGATGACTTAGACATGTTAGATGAAGCCCTTAAGGACTTACTCTCACTAGGATCATCCACTAAGGCTTGTTATGAAGAACCTAAACCAAGCAAAGTTATCTTAACCCTCAAGACACTTAGTAGCGATGAATTTCCAATGTTAGATGAAGCCCTTGATGACTCCATCTCTCCTAGATCATCCACTAAAGCTTTGATACAAGAGGATGCAAGCATTGAAAATCATGAAAATCATAAATTTTCTTCTCCTGATACCTCTCCTATTAGTGACAGAGGTATCTTTGTGATAGGAGACTCAATCATTGACAATCATGAAAGTCTTGTTTTTCCTCTCCCTTGGAAAGATATTATGTCACACAAAGCTGAGATCATGGCCACTACTTTACCTACTCTCCATTCATCTCCCAACACCTCTCCTACTTTGGAAGACATTATATGACATGGGGATGTAAATGTAGATAATCATGACAATCAAACCTTTCCTTCTCCTAAGATCTTCTCTAGACATGAAGAAGATAGATTAGTGTTAGAAGATATCATCATTGAGACTCATGAGAATATTATTCCTCCCTTCCTTGATGCCCCTACTATTTGGGAAGACCTATTTGAACAAAAAAGTCCAATCATTGGTTGCTATTGCCTTTATGCCTCCCTTATTTGTGATGAAGCTCCTTTATAACATCTAAACATGACATGTGATGACAGTCATTTTTGAAGAGCCAACTTTTGAATGTCAAGAACATTTAGTTTGTAGTTCTCCTAAAAACTCTGCTATTGGGGATGGTATCAGGGTGCCAGAAAACAACATTGTCAAACTCCTTTCAAGCAATAGTAATGTGTCTCCCTTGGGTGATGGTAAAAAGATGATACTAGATTGCCATTTCTTAGAGATACATCAAACCAAGACCGTTGAGGTTATGAATGAACAAGTGTCCATTAGATCCCCATTAACTATTGGACCTCCTACAAACCTAGTAGGAAATCCTAAGAATCCTTTAATTCTTTGTCCATGCTCACAACTACCACAAGTTAAAAAGAAACATATGCTCATCTTAGAATCACCTAAAAGGAAACTCAATAATTATAACGTTTCACACCTACCAAGTTACAATGACATTTCTCACATATATAACAAAGTGTATACAATCAAGGCCAACCTCGAACCTGAAGGATTGATGAAGAAACTTGGGAAATGATGTGATGCTATAAAACAAGGCATCCATGTCCCTATAAGGAATAATGGTCTTGGTTATTTTCCCTCAAAACAAAAACCTTCGATCAATGTCAACATCGTCAGAAGCAATTCTTCCAAGAAAACCTTGGTACATCCTGAACTGATAGATATCTCATTAAATATGTATCAAGCATAAACTTTATTTACATATCAAAATAAATAACATTAGTTTCTCCTCCTTACAATGTAATAGTTTTTGGATTATAGCATACTCACTATTGCATGTTTAACATTCATCGCAAGGGGAAACATATCATCATCCATTTCAGGCTCACCCTTGTCCTGCACTAAGTGGGGGAAAGAGGGTTAGTTATCCTTCTCCTCGTATGTCACTTGTCATTGTCTCATTTTTCTAGTTGATCACCTTTCATGTATATCTAAGAGCAAGCTTGGGATGTGGACGACATTCCTTAAGTTGGCTTGCATGTGACATACCTATTCATGATGTAGCTTCATTTGAAAACATATGACTTGTCATGGGGCTTTCCAAGTTGGCTCCCATGTATTCTTTCATGTTAGCATTTATCATTGAATACTTTAAATAAATTTCTCACAGTGATGGTGTAGCAACTTCTTTAAATTAGGGGCATACAAAGATGACATCTTTTGGAAAATTTCACGGTGTGTTTTTTATTTTTTTCTTGTGATGTTTCCTCTTCTTGGTGGTGTCATTGGGTTTGATTCCATCCAAGAGTGTACAATCTACTAACATGGCATGATGCAAATGAGGCATCCCATGGGTTATGATCTAACACTTTGAATTGTCCTCTCTTGGAGACATTAGGGATAATTCTCCCTAAGAAGAAGACCGTTACATGATCAAAGCAAAATCCCCTTTAATTTTTTTTACATGACATTCAAAACCATTTACAAAAGAATTTTCATTGTGGTGCCTTATCAAATCTATCAGGGGGATAACTTTGGTATGGTTAGTATAATGGGAAGGCGGCACACTGGAATGAATTTCTCACTAAACCATTTCTTTGGGACAACTAACCCCGCAGACGACCTGATGTTCTGTGGCCCTAGAGTGAGCACATCTTTGATCCATCTCATTTTTTACTACCCATTTTTCTTTCTTTTAGTTCTTCACATTGCATGATTGTGTATCTTGTGTTGCTGCATATTATACACCTTGTGCATGTCCTTTTGTGCTTATGTCAATTTGACATAGGATCTTGGATCGTGGAGGCTTGACTACCTTCTTTGATTTTTGTCATCCTTTGTCATATGCATCTGTACACTTGGAACCCTTTTAAATGTTTACTTTAGTGTGACTATGAAGCAAGTTCATCCTCTCACTAAAGTGGGGGCAAAATGGAGTCACCAAAAAATCACGCCTTTTCCTTGCTTAATATAGGAATAATCAATGATAAATTGGACTTAATGTCACCTTGATCTAGTGTTGTGAGGTGTTTTACACATCCACATTAGGTCTTGGGCCCGTTTTGAGCTCAATTAACCTAACTCTATCCTAATTTAATGTTGTATAATGTATTTATTTACATCTTCACATTAAATTTATGGGGCTTGTAAATCAAGTGGACCTAATCTAGTGTTGTAATGTGTTTTACACATTCACATGGGATTTAGGGCCCTTCTAAGCTCAATAGACTCAATTTTTCCTTAATTTAGTGTTGTAAACTATATTTACACTTTCACATTGGATTTTGGGTCGTATTGTATTTATGACTTTTATATCACCATTAATAGGCCCCTATGACCCCATATTGTGCATCCCAAGGAATATTTTGATAAAAAAATCCTAACAAAATCAACATAAAAACTTAAAATCTTCACTCCACAACACTTTAGCATGAAAAATAGCCCCGTGGGACCCATTCACCACCTTGGGAAAATGAGTCCCATCCAAGTGGGACTCATTCACCCAAGATGGTGAATAAGTCCCATTTGGCCTATTTTTAAGGCTTTGAGCGGGAAAAGTGGGTTTTAATTCAAAATTTTCCTATGTTGGCCTTGGGGATCAAATTAATGGTCATGTGAGTGGATTGCCTTTATAAAAAAGATTCAAAATCACTATTTCATCATAAGTTGAAGTCATCAAGTCAAGTAAGCAAGAGTTGAGCACTCCAAGTCTTCACAAGGTCATCAAGATATAATTCAAGATCAATTTTAAGGCATTCAAGGGCATAATTCTTCATCAATTATTGCAACATTTCAAGATATATCATCATGGAAAGGTTCTTATTGCATTACTTCATTTTCATTCTTCATTATCTTATTTCATCATTTGGTTTAATTACCTACAAGGGGTTTGACCAAGGAAAACCCCCATTCCCTAACAATCGACATTTTCTCTCTCTTTCTTTGTGTGATTGTAGGTCTAGGTGCTTTGAAGGATTTGAGATGATTGAAGAATAGGTTACAAGGTTGTTAGAGTCATCTATCTATAATTTTATAGGTCAAAATATTCACTTAAAGGTCATCTACAACCCCAAAAATAGAGTTTTAGATCTGGGAACCTGAAGGAACATAAAGGGAAAACTAAGAGGTGCAAATTAGAGCTTTGAATTTCTAGAAAATCCAAACTGAACTCATTCACCACAAGTGGTGAATACGTCGCACTATGGGTGTTTTTCAAGGATCTTTGCAGATTTGGATACCCATTTGACCAGAACTTGCTTTGGTTCAATTTTCCAGAATTGGGATTGATTCGCCCAAAATGGTGAATGAGTCCCACTAGGCCTAAAAAGTAGCAATTTTAGGATTTCAGAGCACCATTACATCTCTCTCTAGTTTCTAGGTGCACACTTTAAGTTTTATACTTTTCTTTTTTTTTTCATTTACTTTTCTAGGTCATTTAGAGTTATTTTTCATATCACAATATGCTTTCCAACATTTTCTTTTCCAAGTTTAAACTTGGTGGTGAACCCCTCTTGTAATAGGAAATCATATCCTAGGATACTTTATTATCAAATCTCTCTCTCCACTAATCATTGGATTGAGATATCTAAGGTGTCCTTGAGTGTAGCAAGTGTGAAATAGGATCCCTATCCTTGTGTTTATGCCTCAAAGGTGGGGAGCATCCATTTCCACTAAATACAAATTATAATGAACTAATAATGCATATAGTTGTAATATCAATTTTGTTCAAGATTATTTATTATTATGTTTTTAATAAATAAGAGTCATCTATTCACAACAATACTATATCTTTCTTGACTCACTGAATATTAATAAACTACATTTACAACACAAAATACATATTAGAATATGAAATTCTATAGTACTATAAAATTCATACTTCCAACATATTGTGTTTTTGAGTGAGAATTATAATAAATTATTTAAAAGTTGCTTAATTCTTGTTTCACATAAATATACTATAAGAGAGTGGGGCCAACCACATTCAAGGCCCCAAGCTATAAAGAGCCAAGAGAGGAGGGCTTCCCTAACTTACCTTAGGTTAAAGGGGTGTTAGGAGGTATGGGATGAGAATGATGAGGACATAAGGTCCTTAAATCACTTTGCACACTCGAAACTTGAAATGGGGCTAGGTGAGCCAATTTTTGGGTTCAACACTGTGCCTCATGTAGCTCTTTTCCTGAGGATGAAAGCATGGTTATGGGACGATAGCGCAGCGTGCTGGCATCTCTCAGGTGCGTTGGCATTCGTATGATCAAAGGACTAAAAAGACAATACTAAGCACTAGAAAATAGACTTACAACCTAGCTAGTGGTTTTTAGGAGAAAAAAATAACACTACGAAATAAGAAATGTATAGATGAATATGATAAATTAAGTAGATTGATGCTAGGGTGACAAGAATGATCTCACAGAAAAGCTTGTTTGCTAGCTAGCTCCAAGTAACACGTCCACCTACACACAATAAAGAGGAAAATTGTTGGGTGGTTGTATAGGGGCATCCCTCAATCAGACCCCCGTTTAGGTGTTTCCACCTCCATGGATAGACAAGATAGCAATAATAGAGAAATATATGATAAAGAAGGAAATGAAGTAAAGAACACAAAAGAACTACAAAACAATATTATGCTACCCAACCAAATCATAGAGGAGAGGAGTAGAAATATTACCACGTCCATAAAGAGCTCACTAGCTAATGGAGGAGAAAATGAGAGGACTCAAGCCCCTTTTGCAGTGGTGTTTGTTCCACAGTTTCTCTCTATGGAGTTGATGGAGTGTTGATGTTGTTTCTATGGAGTGCAAAGTGATGCTTGAGAGTGATGGATGCTAAGAGAATGCTTGAGAAAGTGTGTAGAGAGTTGAATTGAATGCTTAAAAGATGCAAAAGAGATTGAAAATCATGTAGGAGTGAATTTGAATGATAGAATGAAGAAAACGACCATATTCAAGTCGGTCGGTCGAAGGGGGTGTTACTAATCGACCTCCAATGGTAAGTGTAATGCCTTTGCAAGCTTTAGATGTGAGAATTTTCCAAGGGTCACATAAGTGCACTACACAGATGTCTATGCACCATGTGGGCATCCTCGATAGTTATTCCTCTTCCGACACACAAAAAAACTACCAAGTGGAATGAAGGTAGTGGGATTTTGTTGAATTTAGCCTTCAAATTTTGTTTTCTAAAGTGAAGAAGGGAAAAAATGGGAATTTGAATAAGGGGTGCAAATTCACTCCTATACATATACATATATGCTTTCATAAAAAAATAACTATTTTATAAACTTACATGATGCCCGTAAAGGATTCTGCACACCTAATGTATAGGCACACATAAGGTTGATATAGGACATATAAAGTACAAAAATGGTATACAATACTACTACTATAAATTCTTTTGAATCATGCCAATAGTGGTATAGTGTGATGGTTAAGTTGTTGTGGTGTTGTTCTTGCCATCAAGGTTGAAACCCCACTAGGGGTTATTGTTGAATGTTTAAATTGGGGATGAGGTCCCCCATTTGTGACCTCATTGGTTCATAGCTCTAGGTCAAAATCATTTACCCCTTATTAAAAAATTAATAAAATAAAGTTTTGCCAATCATACAAACTATTAAAACAGGATGTATTTAATATTTTCCATACATAGTTGTCCATGTTAGTGTATATTTTGCATACACTTATGCCATAAGACTACTTAGGAGTCCCTTGACACTTTCCTTTATGAGGTATCAAGTTAGTTAGGAGGTTTTAGAGGGGTCGACTCACTTTCAACACCTCATGCTACTTTTGTGGTAGGTAACTTGCCACCACTCCATGAGTGAGGAGTCCTATACTCATTTCATGGATGTTGGGTGCCTTCCTCCTACCTTTATATACATACTTGTTTGGCTAATATATTTGGTAAAATTCATACATATCTACTATTGTTCATTTGTTGTTAATATTAATCTCCATTATTTGTAGGTTCTTATATTGTATTGAAGTAGAAGATATTTGCAAGGTCATAAGGTGAACTAAATTCATTGTTTGTAGTGGCACCATTGTTTCTATTTGGCATTGATATGCGCATTCATATTGGAGTAGTGACACCACCCAAATCAAAGAAGGAATGGGAGAATCCCATATTTACTCATCATGTCTTGATATAGATTGGAGGGCACAATATTCAAAGGAGTCGTGTTGACAAAGATTAGAGGGTTTGATCTCCAGAGGAGTAATCTCAACACTTATCAAGTAGGCACAAGGTCGGCATGAAGATAAAAATAAAATGATCGAACCCTCATAAAAAATTATGTTTCATTGGTTTGGGAGAAAGCATTTTCTTGGGTGTCAATTTGGTCAGATGAGACTAGGGTTTAGGGTTTTGTATGAGGTATTGTTTTAACTTTGAATATTTTCTCTCATATTTCAAACCTCTAGTCTTGCAGTCTATTCCTTTGTTGACCCGATGTGGCCCATTCCTGGTCATGTTAAAATGACTTGAGTCATTAAATCCCATGAAGTAACCAAGCCCTCGTACTTAGGTATGTGAAACTCCTTTTATTTTATAAGGTTGACTAATCAACTTTTTTTTCCTTTACATCCTTTGAATAAAGTTGTTTTAAGTCTTTTAAGGCCTTATCTTATGTCATCCTAGGTGGTCCCATTTCTCAATACAACTTATGATCATGTGCAAAATTGTCCCACTTAAGTCTTGTCTACCGCCTATGCTCATCGCTCATCACAGATAGCTTTGTGAATGTATGACTTGCATTAGAAATGTTTGACGAGTGGTATTTACTTTATATCATGTATCACAGATAAGTTATGGATCTTGAGTTTTGCATTAGTGATGCACGATACATGTGTTCTTTTCATTATCATTGGCTTGTTTTTTATTGCTAATTGCTTCTGAGTTTTTTTGTCATGAATTGGAAATGCACAATAACCCTTTGTGCTCTTTACATTTTCTTCCATCGCTCATCATGGATTCATTGTAAAATTTGAGCCTCAAAGTAGCGATGGGAGATGTGGTCACACGTTCCAATATTCTATCGCTAATTCAAATAGGTTCCTTAATCCAATGGTTGAGATCTCATCATGTGGATGATTAAATCACTAATAGGACTTGTGGAGGGTGAAATGTACCAACGATGAGTGGTGGCCTCCAAATAAGAGGCAATGTGGCAACATCCTAAAGACATCGTTTAAAGCGAAGGAGAAAGTAGTGAGGTGAAAGGAGAGCTGTTGATATGGTTTTAAAGTGATATTATCAACGACCAGTGTTTAAACATGAATGGCTAAGTGTCAGTTTGCTCGCGTGAGATTTCCATAAAATATTAATGGTGTTACACTACATTTCCTAATTGTAAAGAATATAGTTGGCTTGTTTCTACAAATTTAGAATTGCTAATGAGTGAAGAAGACAATTAGAGTCTGAGGAAACAATGCGAGGCACTCCAACAAGCAATTAAAAAAGCATTAACATCAAATTTTCACACAGGTAAGCAAATTGTCATATCTCTTCTTGTCAAGTATATTGAATTGTACTAGTCCAAAAATTAGTAGGGGATTTGAAAAATAAGTTTGCTTAGGGTTCACTCGTTGAGCATCCTTAATTAGGGTGGTAATAATTGCAAAAGGTTTGAGAGTGTTTTTTTCTACAAATTGTGGTCTTGGAATTTAAAACTTGGTGGGTCTCCTTGATTAATAAAAAACTATAAACCCTAGTCTTTCCATATTGCAAAAATGAGTGAACCAAAACCTAGTGAGTCTAGCATTAGGTATGAGAGAAAAACCAAGAAAAAAAGAGTTAGGAGGCCTAGGACCTAAGATGTTTCACCCATGGTTAAGCTAGAAGTACCTAAAACATCTAACCCTATGCTGGATTTCCTTGTGGTGTCTACGAGGTCAAAGAGTGTGAAGAAAACTTAGGAAAAATTCATGGAGGGTGCCTCTAGAGACATAAATGAGGGTGGTTCATGAATTGGAAAGAGACCTATGGGGAAATTTGTTGTGACAAGAAGATTAATTGACATGGCTAGTGAAATTAGAGTACTAGCCCAACCTCAGAGTGGATGGTAGTTCTTTTTATATGCTTTTAACAAGAGATATTCTAAGAGGCTAGCTTGTTACCTATGGGGCCTTAACCTTGGGAAGATGGTAGTACCTAATGTGTTTTTGGATGTGGATGTGATGATGGAATTAGCTAAGCATTATGATCACATAGTCAGGAAGATTAAGAATGAAAATGGCACTTTGGTCCTCAAGGTAACATGGGATAAAATTGTGGAGGTATTTTGGTTGAAACCAAATTATACAGTCGGCATCAAGAATTTGGATTTATATGGTGAGTATGAGTAGAATAGATTTTCATTCAAAAGTAGATTTCTTGTAAGGAATAGAAAGAGAAAGGAAAGATTTGGCCCTAAGGATATAGAGCCCTTTGAGTGTGAAGAATTTTTTGACTATTTCAAGAACACAAATTATTGTTTGAATCAAGTTCTGGCTTGTAATTTTGATGCTAGGATAACCATTGACTTGTTAGTGATGGTGATAGATATACAGAGTCCAAATTGGAACATGGGTTTTGATTATGCTGCTTATATTGCAAAATAAATGCATAAGGATTTTATCAATCTAAAGAAGGAAATTCTCCCTCTTTCTTTTCCACATTATTCTCTATTGATGCATATGCTTCTATTTGTAGGTCAGGATAAATGGAAAGAGAAGTTGAGATTAATATAGAAGGATAATAAGGATAATGTTTTGCTAGTCCAAATGTGGACACATTTGGGTCTAGGATTGTCCCAATTCCAACTATTTGATGTTTTGTAATGTCATCAGGTTTGGTATTCTAGAGAATTTGGGTCAGGCACCCATTCATAGGCTTTCAAAACTAATGAGAAACATCATACACCCAAATGATGTGGTAGGAGCAACTACAAACTATAACTTGGAAGACTGGTTTTTGCACTTATAATATAGTCTAATAAGGGCTTATGGAGCCAAATTAGCACCACAATGCTTGCCCCTATATGTCTCTCTCTGATTTCCATTTATGGAGTTGATGTGGAAAATTGATTTTATGGACCTAGAATTGTTTAGAAAACCTAGGAAGGGCACTGTGCTAGTGCCCCAATTTTTGTTTTCTTACATTAAAGCTACTACCATAGAGACGTATGAGAAATTTGAAATCATGGTGAATAACCTTAGGTTACCTATTGATGAGGTTAGGAGTTTTGACCTAGAAGGTTTTGTGCATGAAAAGAGAAGAGAAAAGGGTTTATCTAGGTTCTCCCACCATTTCTTGTATACAAATGATGTGTTGAGAAAATTGACTAGTGATGGGGTTGTTATATCTAGAAAAAAGGAATGGACAACCATATGTGACATTGAGGAGAGGAGAACATTATGAAGAGAAATGAATTTTATATGAGTCCCTATGATGTAATAAAGAGACCTTTTGAAAGGGATTTTGCAAGGTTAAAGGATTATCAGAGTGGTGGTTTTAAGGCAAAGGTAAAGGAGGATACGATGAGAGCACAAGCTCTTTTAGAGCAAAAACCTTAGGCTATGGATATTCTAGAGCAACCTACAAATGTACAAGGAGAAGATGTTCAAGTGATTGGGGAGGAACAAATGGAAAATCATGTGCCTAGTGATGAGAAAGTGGAGAATAAATTCCCTCCTCCCAATATTAATGATGCTCTTGAATTGGAGGTTCCCCAAGATAGATTTGTCCGATGGCATTATAATGAAGAGGTTGATGGTGATCCTAGGATCAAGGCCTATGATGAGTTCCTTGTAGATGATGCATTTGTGAAAACTAAGGAATTCAAAGAATTCATGGTTCAATAGAGAAGCAAAGAAATAAAAGAGAGGCTTGAATGAGCAAAGGAAGGAAAGATTATGGTTGAGATTACAACTATTACTCCTATTGAGGCTAGAAATATTGTCACAGAAAGTGGAATGATGTTACTACCAGGGTGCACCCTCACCTCAACTATTTCACTTGATGCAATAAGAAGAGACCCTAAAGCTTCTATATCTAAGGAGCATTTTGATGACAAGGTGTTTGGATCTAGTTATAGTCCAAAATTGCATACTCTTGTAATTTGGTCCATGGAACCCAATACTAGGAAGCATGAGGTCACTAGGCCTATTGAAGAGGTCATTGGTTCCATGGTAGTGAAGGGAGCTATAGATATGGCTCTTGTCCAATCAACCAAGTTAACTATTCATGCTACAATGCTCAGTGCAGATACAACACAAATTTCTCAAAAGAAATAGTATTCCTTGTTGAAGGAGTATAATAAGGCTTTGGATGGAATTAATAAGATGAGAGCCACTATTCAAGCTAGCCAGTCAATATGCAAATTTTCTTTACCATACTCTTCTTCTTCTTTAGACTTGTCTACGCAAGACAAGGAAACCTTAGCCTTAAGTATTAATGAATTGAATAATCAGTTAAAGACAGAGAATGAAAATTTCAAGAAGGCCAAATTTGAAACTTTAAAGTGGAAAATGACATTTTTGAGCATGTGTTGAAACATAGGGTAACAAATATTGTGAACAGAGCTGATTATGTGTGGGATGCCTATAGGAACATCCATGAAGAAAACATAAGGTATTTACAAGTTCAAGAAGCTTTCCAGAATGAACAAAGCAAATGGAGCACTAGGGTAGGGGATTTAAAATAAATGATGTCTAAGATGCAAGAAGATCTTGAAGCTCCTACAAATGTCCCTAAAAAATTATAGGGTATTGACCTAGTGAATGAAATAACAACTTTCCATGGATAGTTAGGAATGAAACTCCAGAACAAACCAAAAATATTTAGAGAAATGGAGGATTTTGGTATGCTTATAATATTGAATAAAAAAGGTGAGTTAAAGGAGTTTGATACATGGAATAATGACCTAGTTGGGATACTTCCACAGACTACGATGATGTTGAATGTAATTGATTATTCCATGCTGAATCCTAATGTTGATATTATGGTTGGGATTGAAGTGAGAATGGACACTTTTATCAAAGAGGTTAGATCCTTAATTGATGCAAGGTATAATCAACATAGTACAAAGTTAAAAATTTTATTGGATGCTAAATGGCCCACTGAAGATGAATACAACACATTGTTGGAAAGGTTTACTGAGTGAGCTTGTATGTGTGAAGGTGATGATAAACATGGTGAATAAAAGATAGGAGAGAAACAATGCATAGCTTGGAAATAGTACAGATTAGGATTTCATTGAAGTATTGCAAAAATATTGTTTTGTCCCTATCAAGAAGGTTGATGGAACAAATACTAACTTGGATGAGTCAATCTTCCTTCTTTCTATTGATTTTTATGCTTTTAGAGTATTTGTTGACTAGGTATTCACATGGTTAACATTTTGGATCATGAAGAAGATATTATAATATTGGGTAAAATATCTTTTTCAAGCAATCTAAGATTTTTTTGTAAGAAGGAAAGTTTATTTTGCAAGGTTGAAAAACTTCAAAGCTCAATAAATTTTGCATGACGACTTGAATTTGAGTCTCATTTTTTACCAAAGTGCTTGATTTTTGCGAGGAATCCAATGGGTATAATATCACACTCATATTTTAAAGTTTCAGTTTATGCCCCTTTTGGACTAGTTACAAAGCACTCCTATAAAGTTACAAATTAGGGGGGAAAGAAATAATCAAAGGGGGTGTTGTGGGTGGTCTTTTTAACACTTCCTCAAGAAGTGTTTTTGTGTGTTGTGTCATTTCTTCATTTCCACACACACTTCTAAGTTCTTCATTTTTGCATTTCTACAATGCAACTATCTAAGTCTAACAACATGGAGTCTAATTATGTTACTATACAACCCCTAACACCTTTCAACTACCATGACTAAAAGTTGAAAGTAATTATTGTACTTTAAAACAAATGTTTATTTAGGGTAACTATAGGAATGGAAAAAGAAACCAACATAGCTAAAGACAAAGAAAAGAATTTCAATTAGTTTGACCAAGCATTTGGCTTTCTATGTTTAAAGTTGTTGCTTGAATTATTACTCCATGTTGAGAACTTGAAAACACCCAATGAAGTTTGGGAAGCTCTAAACAAACTATTTAGGAAAATTGATAAAATTCAAAGCCACGAGTTCGAAAATCAAATCATAGGTCTTAGTCCTAGGATTTTTTCAACTTTAGAGGACTTCTTCACTAAATTTAAATCTTTAAAGTTGTAGCTAAAATATTGTGGAATTGACAAGAAATAGGATCAATTAGTCCTTTATGTACTTTCCAAGCTAGGTACAATTTTTTTGGTGTTTGTATCAACTTTCTACTCTACTAAATAGGGTCTTAGAACCTCATGGTCAATTCCCACACTTGATAACTTTATTGTTGATCTCACAAATTGAGAAAAATAATTCAAAAGGGAAATTTGAATTCTACTAAACCTCAAGCCCTAATTGCAGGGTATGAAAAGCTACAAACTTCAAAAGGAAAGAAAAAGAACACTAAAAAGGACAAGGAAGTTAAGGAAGAAAAAAAAATTGACAACTCCAAAAATGATAACTTTTCTCAACAAAGTAAATCAATTACTAAGAAAATTAAATGTGCCTTTAATAAAAAAATTGGACATGATGAACATCAATGCATGAGGAAACAAATTGAGCATCTCACACATATTCTCAAATATGATAATATATAGGGCTAGCTAATTCTGTCAAGGAATCTTCATCAACCAAGGAAAATACTAAGGAAAAATAGAAATTTAAAGGAAAAGACTTAGTTGCTACAACATCTTCATCTCCATCATGGATTATAGACTCTAGTGCTTCACACCATATGGGCTCTTCACAGGTCATTTTTTCATCCTTAGAGAAATCTAGTATGTCCACAATTGCCTTAGGTGATGATACTCTAGCATTGGTCAAAGAGAGAGGGTTTGTTGAAGTTGGAGGAACATTTTCAAATGTTCTAAGCATTCCTTCACTATAAACTAACCTCCTTTCAGTGTATCAAATAACTCATCTAGGGAATGGCGTGAGAGTATATTTATCTCCACATTCAATTGAGATAAGAGGAATGCAAAGCAACAAGTTGGTAGCAATAAGGGATGCAAATCACCAATCCAGATTAAATACCTTCTCTAATCTTTCCATAGATATTTCTCCAAAAGCATTGCTAACACATTCAGATGAAGTTAGTAAATTATGGCATGAGCGGTTTGGCCATCTTAACTACTGCTACCTTGAACAACTATGTCAACATAATATGGTCAAGGGATTACCAAAGGTTAAATTTTATAAAGGACTTTGTGAAGGTTGTGCACTTGGTAAACATCCAGAAGCAAAATTTGACAAAGTTAAATCATGGAGGGAAACACATGTCTTAGAACTTGTTCACAATGATGTTTTAGAGGATTTCCCCATCCATATTTTACAAAGGATAAATACTTTATCGATGATTTCTCATGATTTACATACTTCCATAGGAAAAAATAAAAAGTATTTGAACCTTTTCAAGACTTCAAAACCCTTACCCAAAAAAAATTCAAGGAAATTCATCAAATTTCTCTAAACAGATAATGGGGGTGAGTATGTCAACAATGTTTTTGAGTAGTTTTGCATAGCAGTGAGGATAGATTTGTAATGCAAAATTCCTTATATCCCCAATAAAATGGTTTTTTTTAATGCAACAATAGATCTTTAAAAGAGATGTCTAATTATAAGATTCAATCTAAGGGCCTCACACCATCATATTGGGAAAAAGAAATCAACTGCACATGTTATATTGAGAACAAAGTTCCTTATAAATACTTGAAGGGTATCACTTTGTTTGAAGCTTGGAAATGATGGAAACCATAAGTTTATCATTTTAGGGTCTTTGGCTCTCATTCCATGGCACACATTTTGAAAGAGAATCACAAGGCCATAGATCCACAATCTAAACCTTGCATCTTTATCAGTTATCTAGATGGTGTAAAAGGATATAGCCTACTCCACCCTACCACACATGAGTTGTTTATTGAAATAAGTGTTGAGTTTCAAGAAACCCCTCTTCAATATATACTTAACATTTATTAAAATATTATGGATTCACTGGATCTTGATTATTCCTCTGATGATTCATATCACTCATAGCAGATTCCTAGTGAAGTATTTTCTTCTTCTTCTAGTTTTGATAGGGATGAAAATGATGAGGGTTTTCCTTCATCCAGTTCAAGGATTATATTAGAAGTTGAAATTTATACACTAGACTCACCAACATCTCGAACTCTATGAGCACTTCATAGGGTAGATAAATGGGCATATGATCCAGTAGATGATACACAAATTTAGATAGTTTTTCAATGTGGGCCACATGCCTTATTTCCTTCAATTTTTGATCCACATACATTTAGAGAGGCATTAGGCATACCTGAGTGGGATATTACTATGTGATGCAGTTCTAGGAGGATCACAATTCAACTCAACCAATTATTCAAAGCAATGATACAAAATTCTTCCTCTTAGGAACTCTTGGCTTACTTTGAAATAACACAATTGAGAAATCATCAACAATGAAAAAAATGAAAAAAACTTGATTCACTTGACAACTTTCATAAACTTATTCATCTCAAACAATGATTAAGTGTATTCTAGATCATATTGGAAACATTGCCATGCCAACCCACACTTTAATGCAACAAACTGCTATTAATAACTTCCACAAAAAAATAATAAAGCCAATTGATTCAGTGAGATTGAATATAACATAGTTATAGAATTTTCCTCCATTTTTTATGAAGATCCAACAGTGGAAAATAAAGTTATTGGATTTTCCCAAAAACTGCAAACCCTAGGTAGGGTTCAAACCTGTCCTCACAAAAATGGTCATAACTTATTAAAACCTTAATGAAATTTTATGAGACTTGAAGAAAATTAAAGTATATTCACATGGAAATAGAATCCAATTTTTTTCATATCAAAATACGGAGTGCACAATCTGTACCATCACATTTTTCAAACTGAAAATTCTGCACAATATTGTTAGAATAGGGTAGTGTCACCAAAATAGTCGTATCTCCCACAAAACCAAAGAAAATTTAATGAGACAAAAATAATTGTAAGCTAGGAAAAAAAATATTTCTATAAATATATTATAATCCTTGATATGAGTCCATACCATGGCGTACAATGCACAACTTCAGCCTGAAAACAATGCAAGAATAAAAAAATGCACACAAAATTTGAGGTTTCCATTCATCAAACTTCAAAAAAAATGTATTAAACCCCCAATTAAAGTTTTGGAGGGTTTATTTATACATTTCAAACCAAAAAAAACTATTTTCAACCAAAATTTGATTAGTTTGTTGACAAAACACCTTAATGACACTTTTTGACAAGTTGTTTGACAACTTTTTTGAGCAACTTTTACAATTTTTACAATATTTGCCTAAATTTCACCAAATGACAAAAAATAGTCCTAAACCACTTAGGATTGTCTCAAATGACCTTATTTAGATAAATAAATCCAAAACAAAAGAAAAACCAAAGTTTCACAATATAACTTAAAATTTCATCAAGGGTGCTCCTACACCATACTCCTGGAGAAAATAAAATTCAAGTCCTCTTGAAAGTTGGTATGCTCCTTCCTAGTCTTCCAATTCTATTGCATTTTATCTTTCATCTTAAAAATTATCCTAGGTTCCTTCTTCCTCTTCTTCATATACCATCTCTTCTCGAGCAACCTCTCAGCTTTCATGTTCCAAAAGTCCACTTCTTGTGTATATACCTTAGTAGCATCATCTATAACTTCATTCTCATCATTAGACTACCATATAAAAACATATTCACCATAACCATAACCTGCATCATACTCTTTCAAACCTTCATATACCTCATTAGAAAACAAATTTGCAACATCCTTATTAGTAATTTCATTATCAACAACAACTTGATCATGAATATCAACATCAATGTTATCAATGACTTTATCATCAACAACTTGAGTATCAATACCAAGGTTATCAGTAACATCAACAAACTTCTCAACTTGTTCATCAACAAAAAATCATCAACTACTTGAGTATCAATAACAACCATATCATTAATCTCAACATCAACATGTTCATCAACCAACAAAGAAGTTTGTTCATCTTCAAACACAATCGGAATATCATGCATCTCAACTTGTAACTTACTTTGGTCAACAAAATTTACCTCTGCCTCATTTTTTTCCATCCTTGTTTATCTTTTCCTTATTTGAATAATCTATTTTATGGGCCACACAACTCTCTCCTTCACTATCAAATTCCAACTTGTATCTTTCCTATACAACTTCTTCAATTCAACCTTTTGTCTTTCTATCTTCTTACTAAGTTCCTCTAGTGCTTGTCTAAATTCTTGATCCTTCTTCTTTTGATTTGCCTTGTCCTCTTTTCTTTTCCTCTCTTCTTTCTTCTTCTTCCTACTTTATGAATCCTCAACCTGCAAACATCTTTCCAATCTTCTCAACAAATCCATCTTCACAAGCAAGTCTCTCCTTGCTTCTACTTCACTTTGCCTCACCTAGGAAATCAAGTTCCTTCCTAAACCTGCACAACACAACACACACCCACAAAAACAACCAAAACCACAACCACAAACACAAACTCTTCCTCTACCCAGACCTTACTAGACTTTGATACCAATATGATGCAGTGCTAGGAGGATCACAATTCAACTCAATCAATCATTCAAAGGAATGATACACAATTCTTGATCTTAGGAATTATTGGCTTACTTTGCAATAAAAAAATTGAGAAATCATCAAAAATGAAAAACATGCAAAAAACTTGATTCACTTGACAACTTTCATTAACTGATTCATCTCAAACAATGATTAAGTGCATTCTAGATCATATTGGAAACATTGCCATGGCAGCCCACAATTTAATGCAACGAATTGTCATTAATAACTTCCACAAAAAAAAAAAAAAATTCAATCACTTTGGTGAGATTTAATATAAAATAATTATAGAATTTTCATCCAATTTTTATGAAGATCCAATGGTTTAAATAAAGTTATTGTATTTTCCCCAAAACTGCAAACCCTAGGTAGGGTTTAGACCTGCCCTCACAAAAATGGTCATAACTTATTCAAATCTTAATGAAATTTTATGATACTTGAAGAAAATTAAATTGTATTCACATGGAAACATAATCCAATTGGTTTCAGATCAAAATATGGAATGTACAATCCATACCATCATGTTTTTCAAAATGAAAATTTTAAAGAAAATTGTTAGAATAGGGTAGTCTCACCAAAATAGTTCCATTTCCCACAAAACCCAATAAAATTCAATGAGACAAAAAGAATTGTAAACTAGAAAAAAATATCTTTCCATCCACATATTATACTCCTTGATATGAGTCCATACCATGGCTAACAATGCACAACTTCAACCTGAAAACAATTTAAGAATAAAAAAATGCACACAAAATTTGAGGTTTCCATTCATCAAACTTTTAAAAAAATGTCTCCAAACCAATTCGAGTTTTGGAGGGTGTATTTATACATTTCCAACCAAAACCAACTATTTTCAACCACCTTTTGATTTTTTTTTGACAAAACACCTTAATGACTCTTTTTGACAAGTTGCTTGACAACTTTCTTGAGCAACTTTTACAATTTTTACAATATTTGCCTAAATTTCACCAAATGACCAAAAATGGTCCTAAACCATTTAGAATGGTCTCAAATGACCTTATTTACATCAATAAATCAAAAAAGAAAAAGAAAAACCAAAGTTTCACAATATAACTTAAAATTGCATCAAGGGTGCTCCTACACCACTATGGATGAGGAATGTGACTCTTTAATTAGAAATCATACTTAGGATTTGACTTCTCTTCCTAAGGGAAGGAAGAAAGTTTTATGTAGATGAATACATTGAACTAAATTTACAAAAAAATGGGTTAGTTGATAAATACAAAGCATGATTGGTTGCCAAATATTTTTCAGAAGTTGTAGGCATTGACTATATAGAAACCTTTGCACCTGTCTCTAAGATGACTTTGATTTGACTCACACTAGCTATAACCACAACACATGGATGGGTTGTACATAAAATGGATGTGAAGAGTGTATTTCTTCATGGATACTTTGAGGAGGAAATCTAGATGGGACAACCACCAGAGTTTTAGGATTTATCCTTAGTTTTTATATTTAGGAAATATCGTTATGGCCTCAAATAAGCCCCTAGGGATTAGTATGCCAAGATGGATTCCTACCTCCTATCTTTAGGTTTTACTAGATGAAACTCAAAAGCTAATGTGTATCTATTGTAGCAGGATGATTCAATTTTGATACTATTTCTATATGTTGATGATCTTTTGATTATTGGGAATACTTCATTTGTAATTGCAACAGTGAAGTCAACACTTCAAGATAAATTTGCTATGAAAAACTTGGGTTTATTGCACTACTTCCTTGGAATTGAGATTTCATAGTCTGATTCAAGGATCACTCTTGCACAACCTAAGTATACTCTTGATTTAGTTGCACAGTTTCACATGACTACATGTAAGCCATCTTTGACTCCCTTTATATTTTGAGTCAAGCTTGAGACTTCTTGTACTACATGATTGGTTGATGCTACCTTGTATTGACAACTTGTTGGTAGTCTTATATACTTGACTCATTCCAAACCATACATTTCATATACAGTTGGTGTGGCTTTGATATTTATGTAGGAACATCATGAGATGCATTAGAAAGTAGCTAAGAGGATCCTTCATTACCTTCATGGTACTCTTGGGTTTGGGATTCATTACAAAGTTGGTTTATCAGTTGTCAACTTGGTTGGTTTTATAGATGTAGACCAGGCTGGTGATATTGAGAATCACAAGTCCTCTTCAAGTTACATTTTTTCACTTGGTTTAGGTCCTATTAGTTGGTCTATCAAGAAGTAGAATGATATTGCTATATCATCTAGTGAGGAAAAGTTCAGGGGGGTTGTTAACTTATCTAATTAGGATATATGGCTTTAAGGCATATTTTTGAGTTTGGTATTCCTTTCAGGTAGCCCACAATAATTTATTATGATAACCAAAGCACCATTCAAATATGTGTGAATCTAGTTCAACATTAGTGAATGAAACACATAGAGATTCATATGTATTATATTCGAGAGCTTATTCATGGTCGGATCATTAACTTAGTCTTTTGCTAGTCTTCAAAGTAGGTCATTGATATTTTAACCCAAACCATTTATTGAGAGAAAGTTCATTCATCTATGAGGTCTTCTTGGTATGTGGTATATATCAGCAACAACATCATCTTGGGGTGGGATTTTTATTCTTTTTTTCTTCTTATCTCTCTTTTGGAGGATATTTTTTTTCCCATTGAGTTTTATATCTTTCTCCATTTATGAGAGATTCCATTGTGCATAGGTACCTCACCAGGCCTCATAACTGGGACCCATTTATTTTTTACCCACCTAGGCTATGCTTAAGAGGGGGTGTTAGTGTATATTTATCATACATGTGATACGCCTACTTAGGTATGCCTTGAAACTTTCCTTTATGAGATGTCAAGTTAGTTAAGAGGTTTAGAGGTGTCGACTCACTTTCGACACCTCATGCTACTTTTGTGGTAGACAACTCACCACTACTCCATGAGTAAGGAGTCTGGTGAAACCTTATGTGTTTAATGTTCCACTGGTTATAAAATGCATTTTCCTTGACATTCTCTTGGTCTGTATGGACTAGGGTTTAGGGTTTTATGTGGGGAGTGTTTTTACTTAGAATATTTTCTCCTTTATCTAAACCCTTAGACTTTTGGTTTAATCCTTTGTTGACCTACTATAACCCATTTCTGGTCAGTTTAAAACAACTTATGTCCTTGAGTTCATGAAATGACCAGCCCCTTATGGTTAGGGTTCCTCATTACCGATCACTTAAATTTTCTCATGTGCTTCGGTCCGAGAAATTCCTTTATTTTATAAGGTTGATAATTCAGCCTTGTTTGGCCTTTACATGCTTTGTATAAATTTTCTTAAGTCTTTTAAGGCCTTATATTATGTTGTCCTAGGTTGTCCCCTCTTTAAAACAACGTGTAAGAACGTGCAAAATTGATTCACTTAAGTTCTCATCGATCGCTTTGCTTATCACTCATCATAGATTTCCTTTAGTCCACTTGGCTTGAATCTGTAGACACCTAAAAATGACCTAGGCCTGCAAGCTTCATTTTTACCACTTTCACCCTAGCATAATTATGACATTTAATTATGTCCTTGGTCCACATTCGACTATTAATTAAATAATTTATAATTGTTTAATTAATTCATGTCTTTGTATTCTTCATGATGATTAAATAAATAAATTTTATTTATTTATTAAATACGTCATTAATTGTCTAAGTCTTCCCTTAATTAAATAAATTTCTTAACTTATTTAATTTCCCTTCGTCGTATATTTCTTCCTGATTATTAAATAAATAAATTTTATTTATTTATTTAATATGTCACTAACTGTCATAATTAAATGAATTGATTAATTTATTTAATTAATTAATCTTATCTGCTAAATTAAATAATTATCTTTAATTATTTAATTGTCAAAATTAATATTCCTCTCATTTTAAATAAATGAAATTATTTAAAATGTCATCACTTTCTAAACTGTCAGTCCATTTTGGTAAATAATCTGAAAAAGACTATTTATTGTCTCACAAAATCATTATTTTGAATTAATTAAATTCAAAATGGTAACTAATCTTCCAAAATTCAAGTAATTGGGCAGATTCTTGAGTTTCCAAATATGATCTTCAGTCCAACTCTTATCTTCTTGATTTTCGAATATCTTTATTTTCTAATTAATTTATCCCATTTATTCTCCATCGTCGATCCAATTATCTAAGATATTATCTTGACCATTCGATTAATGAATTTTCCCTAACCCTAATTAGGGATTCTCAGATTTAATCTGGACCTTTCATTTTAGGTTTTTGTCATGAATTAATCTAACCCATCCATTCAAAATGGCATTTTCTATAAAATTACCATTTTCCTCTCACTTTTCGATTACACACATTACAGGCATTCACTTTATACAATTTCACACTTGCACTCTTAGGCTTTCCATAACATTTATTATTTTTATTTGATCAAATCTTAGCATTGTTTAGGCATAGACATTGTCAATCATAGGCATTTAGGCATAGGCTTTAGACATTTTATGCAAATCCTTCAAAGCTTGGTGTAGGACATAGGCATATATTTGCAGATTTCTCGCATGACGAATATGAGGACAAAGCATTATCCAACAAGTAAGAAGGTGTTAGGAATGTGAGTCATGGAAACTTCAACAATTATCAGGTATACTTGTTCTTTTACATTTCACTTCCTTTGCACTTTGTAATCACTTTGGGTTTATTGTCATTTATGATTTATATGCTTTATTGATTGAATCTAATCCTAAAAGAAATTCTTAGTTACAGAATCAACAATGCATGATGAAATTTTCCCCTTTGTATCACTCATCGTGGATAGAGTTTAAACCTTGATTTTTAAAGTAGCGATGACCGATGTGAGCAATTTCCTTTGTATCACTAATCCTTATCATTATCGCTAATTTCCTATGAGTTCTAAATTTTGAATTGGTGATGTGCAATATACTTATAAGTTATTCATATCTCCTTTTATTGCTCATCATAGATATTTTTTCACTTACCTTTTCCAAAGTAGCGATGAGTGATGAGGTCTATTGTTCTGATGTTCAATAGTTGGTTTGAAGTATTACTAAGGGAAATGATCCTAATTCCTTTGATCTTGAAACATGTACACATGAATAGATATTGTTCTATCGCCACTTCTCTCCCATTGCTGATGTGATCTAAATAATGAGAGATGAATTAGTGATGCACAATGGGAGATGAATATAGTCAAAAGAGGACCTTGATATAATGATTAAGATCTTGTCGTGCAAATGTTCACATTATTGATAGGACTTAGGAAGGAAGAAGCACATTCACAATGAGCAATAGACTGTTAAGTATATTTCCCATTGTGCCACCTTGATCCATCATGGATATAAATGAAGATCTAAGGAACATATCAGTGATGAGCGATGGCACATTCGATGGAATATTCTGATCATTGCTAGGTTCTAATTTACCCTAAGGAGCATGAACCAAAGTAGCAATACACAGTTGATGCCAAACAAAAGGTGACTAAGGTAATTAAAGGGCTACATGGCAACATCCATAGTGCATCACTAAAAGAAAAAATAAAAGTAGAAAGATTAAAGGAGAGCCACTGATATGTTTTAAAACAAAATGATCAAACAACTAGGATTTAAACTTAAATGGCCAAGTATTAGCTCACTCGCGTGATATTTCTATCAGCCATTAATGGTGATACACTCCATCGTTGAGCCATAAAGAAGGTAGTTGGCTAATTATTTCTTATAATTATAACCGTTCGAGTGCAGAAGACTTAATCAAGTTCAAGGAAACTATGTGAGGAGCTCCACTAAATAGTTTTGATTATAAGGGAAAAAAAGGTTTTGAAGGGACCCGAAACCCTTTACAACAAAAGATACTAAGTGCTACTAAAAATTATTTTCAGAAAGTCACCAGTAGCAACCCATTAGCCAAAAAACATAACAAAATGGGTGCAAGTCTAAAGATAAGACAATACTCTACCAACAAAACCCATCAACATCAAAACAACAAAATAACAAGAAAAAAACCTAAATGCAGTAGGAAATAGAAAGAAACTAATAAGAAGACTAGACACTAATTCAAACTACTCAGGTTGTTGGCTACCTCAAGCTGCTGGCTTCTATGCCTCTCGATCATATCCAACAACTCCTTCTTCTTAGCATCAAAGGATCTCTTCCAATCAATTGACCCTTTAATAGCAGGTCCTTTGTCATCATCCTTAACAACTTTTTAACCCTTGCCTTTAACTGAGTACTCCTTCTCCATAAGCTTAGAGAAGTAAACTTGATCCTCCCTGAGCTCATTTATCTTTTTGAAAAGGACTTCCAAGGAGTATGTTTTGTTCTTCACAGAGATGTGACATGCTGGTAAAAGCATCTTGATGTCCACATTCATTCCTAGAATCTTGGCTTCTAGAGTAGCCAACCTATCTTCACACAAAGATTTGAAATCATGATAGGAACCTTCAAGTTCCACAACTCTATCAATAAGAATGTTCGACACCAAGCCCTTCAGAACATTCTTTAGATTCTCCTTCAAACCTCTAATTTTGATATTAATCTTATTGAACTCTTAGAGAGTCCACTTAGCTAACTTAAAATTTCTTCTAGGCCCAGCCCTAGCCATTTATAGAAATTCAAACATGGAGTTAGAGTCGTCATCGAGATAAGAAAAATCCTCATAGAAAGAATTTACCTTAAAAGGCTCCTGTTTATCTTTTTGCTTCTTCGCATCCTCCTCATCAAAACTCCTTATTACCTTTTCTTGCTCCACATTGGGAAAATCTTGTACCAGGACTCCTTAATGACCACCGTCTTATTACCATAATCCTTTCCAACACCAAACACATTAGTAAGAAAATAGTTCCAGAGACATTGACAATAAATTTTCACTTGGGTGACCAAAATTATCTCATCTTTCCCTGCCAATTGCATTGAATTGTGCTAGTTTGGGAGTTGTAAGAATTCTAAATGGTTTAGGTTTCTAGGGTTTTCTAGGGTTTATTTCATAGTTCAATTTCAATTGGGTTGGTGAAATTATCATAAGGTCTATGATGGTTTTGTTCTGCAAACCTGTTTCTTGAGAATACAAACTAGTAGGTCCTTTTAGAGAATTGAAATTTGCAAATCCTAGTCTTGCTATATTGTAGAAATGAGTGAACCTAACTCCAGTGAATCTAACATTAGGTTGGAAAGGAAACCCAAACAAAAATGGGTTAAGAGACCTAAGACTTAGGATGTTACATCCAACCCCAAAGCAGATGTACTAGAAACACATGCAAAGCCAAAGGGTAAGAAAATAATTCATGACAGATTCATGGAGGGTGTAATCAAGGATGTAAATAAAGAAGGATCATAAATTTGAAGGAGACCCATAGGAAAATTTGTTTTGACAAGTAAGATAATTGATATTGTTGGTGGGATTGGAGAGCCTACTCAACCACAAAGTGGATGGGACCTATTTTTGTATGCCTTTAATAGAAGACATGCCAGAAGGCTAGCCAAAAATTTGTGAGGTTTAAATATAGGGAAGCTAGTTGTGCCTAATGTATTTGTGGAGGTGGATGTAATGCTAGAATTAGCAATACATTAGGATCCCAAGGACAGGAAGATAAAAAGTAAAAATGGAACTTAAATCCTTGAGGTGACAAGGGATAAAATTGTAGAGGTGTTCAAGTTGACCCCTAATTATACAATCAACATCACTTGTAAGGATTTGAGCAATGAGTATGAGAAAAATAGATATGGATATAGGAATAATATGCTTGCAAAACACAAAAAAAATGGGAAGCGAGGATTTTTCCTAAGGACTTGGAGCATTTTAAATGTGAAGAATTTGTGAATTATTTCAAGAACACATATTATTGTTTGAATCAGGTTTTGGCTCACAACTTTGATGCCAAAATAGCAACTAACTTATAGGTAATTATAATTGACATACAAAACTGGAACTCAAATAGGGATTTTGATTATGCCGCTTACATTGCAGAATAGATGCATAAAGGACTTATTAGTTTGAAGTAGGGAAATGTCCCATTGGCTTTCCCACATTACTCTGTATTGATGCATGTGCTTCTATTTGTGGGATAGGATAAATGGAAAAACAAATTAAAATTAAGACAAAAGGATGAAGAGAACAATGACTTTTCGGTCCAAATGTGGACCCATATCTAGGACCAAAATTTTCCCCACTAAAACTATTTGTTATTTTGCAATGTTATCAGGTTTGGAATTTGGGAGAGCTTGGGTGTTGCATCCATTTAAAGATTTTCAAAAGTTATCGAGGATATCATGCCCCATAGGGATGTAGAAGGAAAACAAGAAAAGCATAAGTGGGTTGATTGGTTCCTACATTCAGATTATCCATTGATCAAGGCCTATGGTGCTAAGGTGGCACCACATTTTCTACCCCTATATGTCTATAACAAATTGGCTTTCATGGAATTGATGTAGGAGTTGGATTTCATGGAAAAGGAGCTATTCAAAACTCTTAGGAAAGGTTTGGTTGTAGTGCCATAGTGTGCTTTTGGTGTTTTCAAAGCCACTACCAAAGAAGCATATTAGAAATTTGGGATAATGGTGAATAACCTCAAGATTCCTATTGATGAGGTTAGGAGTTTTGACCCAAAAGGATTTGTGAAAGAGAAGAGAAGAAGCAAAGGTCTATCTATTTTTACTCATTTTTTTCTATATTATGATGATGTGCTTATAAACCTAACAAGTGATGGGGTTGTTATGTCAAGAAAGAAAGAGTGAACTACCATTTGCAACATAGAAGAAGAAATCATAAAAATAAATGCATTCTATGTGAGCCATATGATGAAAGTGAAAACCCTCTAGAGAGGGCTATGAAAAAGATAAGTGATTATCAAAATGGGGAGTTTAAAGTAAAGGTCAAGGAATTTGCTGAAAGAGCACATGCTCTCCTAGAACAACAACCTTAAGCCATGGAAATTATTGGGTAGTCTGAAGAGATTGAAGGAGGAGGTGTTGAGGAAATTGGGGAAGTGGAAATGGTAGAACATGTGCCTAATGATGAAGAGGTGGAGAGGAGATTCCATTCTACCAATATTAATGATTCTCTTGATTCTAATATTCCACAGGATAGAATTGTTAAATGGGAATATGATGAGAAGGCCGATGATGATCCAAGGGTCAAGGCTTGTGATGAATTCATTGTAGATGATACCTTTGTACAAATAAAAGAGTTCAAAGAATTCATCATTCATGAAAGGAGTAAGGATATAAAAGAAATAATTGAGCAAGCCAAAGCTAGTGTGGACCCCTCTCAACAAGAGGAGGCAAAAATAGCAGAAGAAGAGAAAATAATGGCTGAAATAGCAACCATCACTCTTGAGGAAGCTATGAAAATTGTTGAAGAAAGTGGAATTATGTTTCTTTCAGGATGCACTCTTACATTGGCCATTGCACTTGATGCTATAAGGAGAGATCCACAGGCTTCTATATCTGAAGAGCATTTTGATAGCTGGGTGTTTGGCTCTAGTTATAGTCCTAAATTGCACACCCTTTAAATTTGGTCTATGGAACCCAACACTACGAAGCATGAGGTTGTTAGGCCTATAGAATAATTCATTGGTTCAATGGTGATAAAAAGAGTTATAGATATAACTCCAAAATTGTCTATGCATGTTGCAATTCTCAGTGTTGATATTGCACAAATTTCCTAAAAGAAATATGATTCCTTGTTAAAGGATTACAACAAAGTTTTGGATGAGTACAATAAGTTGAGAGCCACAACTTAGGCTAGCCAGTCAATAAGGGCATCATCTTCATCCTCTTCTTCAGATTTTTCCACACAAGACAGGGAAACATTGGCACTAAGGATTCAAAGTTTAAAGAAGGACTTGGAAACATAAAAGGACAACACAAAGAAGGCAAAGATAGAAACAATTTAAGTGGTCAATCACAATTTTTAGGATGTATGGGCTGCTTACAAGAATATCCATGAGGCCAACATCAAATATTTTCAAGTTCAAAAGGATTTTCAATTTGAGTGGAGTAAATGGAGCACCATAGTAGGAACACTAAAGGAAATGATGTTTGAGATGCAAGAAGATCCTGAAGCTCCCACTAATGTTCCTGAAATATTGCATGCCATTGGTTTGGTGAATGAAATAACAACTTTTCATGGGAATTTAGGGATGCAACTCCAAAAATAATTGAGAAGGTTTAGAGATATGGAGGGGCATGGCATGCCCAAAATACTAGATGATAAGGGTGAGTTAAAAGATTTTTCTAAGTGGAAGGATGAGTTGGGAGATTTTCTCCCTCAAGCTAAGATGATGCTAAGTGTTACTAATTACTCCATGCTGAATCCCAACATTGATAACATGGTTGGAGTTTAAATGAGAATTTACACTTTCATTAAAGAGGATAGGGTTTGAATTGATGCCAGGTACAATCAACACAGTACAAAGATATAGAAGTTGTTGGATGTAAAACAATCAACTGAGGATGACTATAACACATGGATGGAAAGGTTTACAGATTGAGCTTGTGTTATAAAAATTGATAGCAAAAATGGTGAATAATGGATGGGAGAAAACAATGCATAGCCTGGAATCAGTATAGATTAGGCTTTTGCTAAATTATTGCAAAATATTTTTTCTCCCCAACATGAAGATTGATGACACAAGTGGTGACATGGATGGGTCTTCCTTCTCTCTATTTATTTGCTTTTCTTATTTTAAAGTTTTTTTGATTGGACACGCACGTGGAGAATAATTTTGGCTCGTGAAGAAAATGGTTTGATGTTGTTGCAATGAGTGAAAGATGCCTTTTGGAAGGTGGGTAAATATTCTTTAGCAAATGGAAATGAATTTTGTCTTGTATGCTTTCCCCCTCTTTCAAAGGTGCAAATATAGATGCTTGGTGAATTTTGAAATTGAAATGCAAATGTTTGTCAAATGTAAAATGTGAATTTAGGTTTAATTTGGCCTGAAGCTTGTTGCTCCCATGTTTCTATAAATGGGAATTCAAGGCCAATTGCATGAGTCTTTTGACAGTTAAGAATTTGAGCTCATATGAGAGCAATTTGTAATTCAAGCAAAGAGAAATAGAATATTGTTGAGTCTTAGGTATGCATTCTAGTTTGTAATAGGCATAATAGTTTTACAGTAGCAATGAATATGAATGAAAATTGCAAATTTTGGATCAATTCTCTCTAGTGTATTTTGTTTCTCAAATCATAAATAAAATGCTCGAGCATCTTTTATTTTTCTTCAATCACTTTGGTTGAATGTATGGTTTCATTTCTGCTATAGTTCAACAAGCTAATTAAATGCTTTAATAAGATCATAGGTTTCTGAGATGAAATTCAAGGATTACTAAGTAGTTTCCATTTCTAGATATCTAGAGTTGTGTATTGCAAGGCAATGTAACAATAGTCTATAAATGTTGAGTTTAATTGCTAATGTATTACTGTTTGTTATAAATATTAATTTGTTACCAATGGATAAAACATTGGTCTATTAATTTGGTTATCCTAGGTGTAAGTGAGCTTGCGCATACCTAACAAAGAACAAAAATATTAATGAGAATCCTTGACACACTTGTAATTACAATAAAATGTTATGAAGTATAACTAATTACTTGCTTTAGGTAACAATTTTCTAAAGGGTCAGCCAAATCCTTAAAGGATTTTATCTAATTAGCAACTCATGGGAATGTATCTATTTTTTACAATGTTATTGTAAATTTGGAACAAGAGTATCAATTCAAAAAATTTCAAGATCACCCTCATAGGTTTCATAGAGCTCGAAGAGTATAGGTCAATCCTAGCAAGATTATACTTGTTCATTGGCCAATCCTCACCATTATTGACCATTAAATTGTGGCATATTCGTAGATAATGACTAAGATTAAGTTTGGTTCTCAAAAAATAACCAATAGATTGGCGACTCTATTGGGGAAGCTCCAAAATTATCCATTTGGAAGAGAGTCTATAAGTTTGTTCATATGAAGAATTGATTCAAATATTGAAATATTTCATACATGGAGAAAGAAATTGTTGCTGCATACTTGAAAGTTTCATGATCTATGGCGATCTGTCGGTGGAAAGAACTCAAAAAGAAATCTCATTATTGAAGATGTTTCAATTTCTTGAAGAATTTATCCTCTTAAAGGAGGTGGTGACTCTGCTAAATAACTTTGTGAATATGTGAAGAAAGTTTTAGATCTATAAATATTTTCAGTCAAAAAGAAGAATCTATAGCAGCTGCAACATATCCTGATATTTTCCGAGTTAGTAGAAGAATGGACATAGAACATCACTTTTCTCCAACTAACATTCAAAAATGTCCTAGGATCCCAAATTGGATTGACTATCAACCTCAAAGGTGAGTCAATTCTCAACAAGGATGACCTAGGATGGGTTCTTCTAGGGTTTGAAGGGTTCACCACTGAGCAAAATCTTGGAAAAGACAACTTAATTTTCAACTCACAAAACCAAGTAATGTAAGCCAAATAATGAGTGCAAATGATGAAATTAAGCTACACCAAGTTAGGGTATGTGTACCGAGGAATTCTGGAAATGTAATGAGGATTCCATAAATGTAAAAATGCTATCAAAAAGTGTTATCGAGGACTAAGATGCCCTGGGTGGCATATTTGTCTTGATGCTATTTTTTGGGGCAAATGTCGAGTCTTCGGATGTTAGAACTGGATTTGAAGGAATCTCTGTAAAGTATGCATGGGAGGACTAAGACTCCCAAGGTGGCATATTAGTCCCACTCTAAATTTCTAAAAATTTTGAATGTGGTCTTGAGCTCCAAGGTCTGCATTTGCTTCCATCCAGATCCGAGGTCCTGAAACTTCTAGATCTGACATATAGGTGATTTTTCGTGAAGATGTCAACTTTACAATGTAACTTTGTGACTTTGGAAACTTTGCACTCCAAATGATCTTCAAGTCTTCAACCTAAACCCACAAACAAAAATATGCAAGATGGGAAAAACTTGTTGATTGTTAGTAAATGGGGGTTTTCCTTGGTCAAACCACTTGTAGTTAATTAAACCAAATGATGAAATGAATGAAATGAAGCATGAAATATGAAATATATAAATGATATCACCTTTGATGATGTCTTTTGAAACAAATATACAATATACCATGTAGTGGCCATGAAGAATGTAGATCTTGGATCCTTGGATATGATGTGAACAATAGTTGGAAATAGATATTCAATGCTACATACAAAATATTGGCTCAACAACATGAATGGATGCACTAAACCCTGGACATGATGCTTGAATCTTGATGATGGCTTCAAATGCTAGATGAATTTCTCTTGAATGCATAAACATTCCCTAGGAATGAATACTCAAATGCTTGTCATGAAAAATGAGTGGAGGAACCTTATATTTATAATTATTCATGCTTAATATCCCAAAATTACACCACAACAAGCCAACATATGAAATCATTAACTAAAGGAGGCTAAATCCCACCAAAATTTAAAATTGAATCTTGAAAATAAGCCAATGAGGACTAAGATTCCCTAGGTGGCGTCTTAGTCCCAAGGCTCAAATCTCAGGGCACAAACTCTAAAAAGGGACCTGTTTAGGTACATTCAAAATAAGTGTCCCAAGACCCATGGAGGACAAAGACGCCCTAGGTGGGGTTTTAGTCCCAGTCCACAAATCGGGGACACATAGACAAAATTATTAAATGATCATTTATCTTTTGATGTTTTTCAGGATTAGCCATAAAAATATATAGTTCATTGGGCTTGTGGATGCAAAACAGGACCAATTAAGCCATAGAGAAGCATAAATAAAGCAAGGTGGGCCCAAACAAGTGTGAAAATGAAAGGGCATACATTTTAATACACTACATTTAGCCCCCACTTTAGTGAGAGGATGAACTTGCTTCAAACTCACACAAAAGTATCCAACTACACAATCAAGAGGGGTTCTTGTGTACAAATGCTAGTAAGATAGGATGACAATGATCAAGTGGGATGATCAAGCCCTCAAGGTCAAGATTTTATGACAAACCAACATAGGCACAAAGGAACACACTTGCAGTTGATATATGAAGCCTTAACTAGATCGACAACATACACCATCAAAGATAGAAAAAGGAAAACAAAAAAAGGGGGGAAAAAAAGGAAAAAGAAAAATGCTATGGATCAAGCTTTGATAGGCTATCCAATGTGTTGTGGACCAGGTCTAGGTTGTTTATCCAAAAATAAAGTTTACAAGTGGAATGCACTATCCACTATGCAAACAAAATGCATGCTCACAAGGGCTAGTGAAGCTAGGTGTACACTAGGTGAGCCCCAGGGGACCATATCAAAGCCATACCTCCATGAATTTAATAAGGTAAAAAAGAAAATGCAATATAACAAGAAAGAGAGAGGTGTTCAAAGGGATTTTTCTTAGTTCGTGCAAGGCCTCTTCTTATGGAACATTGTGCCCAAAATTTTTCCAAGAGAGGAAAGGTACAAAGAAATATCATGCTCTTGGAGGAAATCAGACCCAATGACATCACCATGAAAAGGGCGCATCGCAAGAAGAAAGAAAATAAAACAAGGAACAAAAACAAAAATGAAATCATACCAAAATAATGCCAATGTATGCCCCCACTTTAAAGAAATTTCTAACACCATGTTGTGAGCAATTAATTTAAAGTAGACAAAAATGAAAAAGGAAAAGAGGGTTGCCCCCAAAATGCATAACATGGAATGTCACATGCGAGCCAACTTAAGGCTTGTCGTCCACATCCCAAGCTTTTTATTGTATGTACATGAAAGGTGGTCAACTAGCCAAAAAATACAACGCAAATTACATACAAGGACAAGGCTACCCAACCCATTTCCCCCACTTAGTGTAGGAAAAGGGTGAGCCGAGATGATTGGTGAGAAACATGCTAGAGTGAAAATTAGTATTGACTAGAAGAATTAGGTGCCCCCACATAAGGAAGAGTACCAAACTCCTTAAGATGTTGGATTTTATTACTAAAATCCTTACATTAATTAGTAGAATGACCATGAACTCTATGATATGCACATAATGAACTCCTGTAGTAAAATTTATTTCATGTTTTTGGAGGGAGGGATATCAAATGATCTCAAAGGAGTCTCAACAAGATACTTTCTTGATCAAAAGTAGGAAATGATGCTTTATTTTACAACAAAGATATCTATTGCTTAGTATTAGATGCCATACTTACACAAGACTCTTTAGATTGCGAGATTTTTTTTTCTTCTTTAATGGAAGATGCAAAACCTATTGAATTCAAATTGTTAGTGTTTTGTGTGATGACATTGACATTAAGCAAAGATTTATTTGTTTCCCTCAAATGATAACAATCAAGACTAGTAGTGTTGCTAATAAGTGAAGGATTTTTTATTTCTATCAAAGGACAATAACCAAGACCATTATTTGTTTCTTGCATGTTAGGATTGATAGGGACATGGATACCTTGTTCTCAAGCACCACATCCTTTTCCACTATATCCAAGTAGTTTCATAAGCTCATAACCTTTTACATAAATCTTTTTCATTTATTTAGGATTCAAAAGTTGTTGATAGTCAATTTCATCAAAGTTTGTTGTGTATGTTGTCCTTTCTTCTAAAGTGGTTGAGGTGGATGCTTTCAAAGGGTCTACATTTTCCTTTCCCTTTTTAGAGTTTTTTTTGTGATCTTGTATTCCCCCATGAATGTAGGTGTGAAATCTAAGGAACCCCAATCATCTTCTCATAGGTTTGTGACTTCTTCAATGTGTTTTTCTTTGTCTTTTTGTTGCATGGATTCAACTTGTGTAGTTGGTGTTATTGTTTTCAAGGAGTTCTCTTTATTTTTCTCAAGTTGTAAGACACTATAAGGCTCATGATCAATGTCAAGTGTATGCACTTTGTTGTTGTAGATACATTTCATTTTACGACGAAGAGTGGAAGGCACCCCATTCATAGCATGAATCAATAGTCTACCTAAAAGAATATTATATGAAAGATAATTAGTCATAACATGGATCAAAGTTTGTAATGTGGCCTTTCCAACTTTAATAGGTAAAGTGATTACACCAAGTGGGTTTTTTCACACATTATCAAAACCATTAATAGAGAAAGAAATGGGTTGGATTTTTGATTTATTGACACCAAGCTTATCCAAAAGTTTTACACTACACACATTTAAGGCTGATCCATTATCAACAAGGGTTCATTTTATCTCTATCGTATTGTATTGAGCTATGATCATGAAAGCTTCATTTTGTTTTTGCACTTCCAAAGGGGGGAGTTCACTTTGGTAGAAACAATGTCGGCGTTTATTCCTTGAATCATGGCTACTATGTCATGCGGGTTTGCACTAGAGGGAACCACAACTTGTTGAAAGGCTATTTGAATCATAGTGTGATAATTAGGTGAATTTAGAATTAAGTCCCATAGGGATATCTTAGCAGGAGTATTCTTAAGTTGTTCAACAAGATCACACTCCTTCCCACTATGCAAAGTTAAATAGGGAGTACTAGGAAAAATAGGATAGGCAATGGGATGAATGTTGAAGGTGTTTGTCTTGGTTACAAATTGTTCCTAGTGTTGTATGTATGAGTAACAGTATTGTAACTCTGTTGGTGTGAAACATTTTTCTTAGGTGGTTCAAGGATAAGGACGAGTTTATTTTGAGTTTGTGGTTTTTGAGACAGTGGATGGATGATATGTTTAGGCTTGGGAGATTAATTCAAGGGATATCTAATGTGCATAACCTCAAAAGACTTATCACTATTTTCATTATCTCTAAGTGAATCTAATGTTTCTTCATCATCTTCATCTAAGGAATTAATATTTTCAATGTACTCATTTTCTTCTACCATTATATCTTCTTGAGTAGGATAGTTTTTAGGATAGCTACAAACCAAATGTTCTTGAAATTAAAAGATTGGTTATTCTAAGATGACTTCATCACACACAAGGGAGTTATCAATGGTTGAATTGTCTTGTTCATCAACAATGGTGTTGTCTTGTTCAAGAATGTTTTCTCTAGGTGAAGTGAGAAAATCAAGATTCCCATGACTTTCATTGATTAGATCTTCTAACATCAAAGTATCATATTATCAACTAGGATATATACTAAGAGAAGAACAAATGTGATTTTCATGATCATTTACGATTGTTTTTTCTTGTTCATCAATGTCATGTTCACTAAGAGAGGCAGGAGGAGAGAAACGACTACGAATCTCAAAACTCTAATTGATTAGTTCTTCTAACATCAAAATATCTTCTTTTCCAATAGGAGAGATATTAGGAGAAGAACAAATATGATCATTAGGATTGTCCAAGGTTGTATTCTCTTTCACTAAAACACTCTCATAGGGAAGGGATATGAAATTTTTCTTAGTGTGCCTAGAAAGGTAAGGTACTAACATTGTTTGACCAAAAATGAAAAGCACTTTTAACCATCTCATGCAATACTTTAATAATGTAAACAATGTGCATCCAAAGATGCAAAACAATTTTATCTAATGAATGCTCAACTTTAAGAATACAAAGAATGGATATCCAAAAATGAAAAGAACTTTTATCAAACTTTTGCAAAGTTTTATGAATGTAAACATTGTATATGCAAAATTGAAAAGTACTTTTATCCATATTATGAAAAGTTTCAAAAATGTGAGCATTTTTAGGTCTAATGATACTCGTAATTGAATTGATTTCAAAAATGATTGTCATAAATTGATGTTTTTGACCTAGATGCACAAAATAGATGTTCCCAAAACTTCCTAGACTTATAGTATATGTTACTAGGAGGCTTAGGAAGCACAAAAAAGAAGATTTAAATCCTAAAAAAATGATGCTTCAAACTCAACAGGGACTAAGATGCCAGTAAGGTGTTTTAGTCTTATTGAATGAATTTGAAGGTTCCAGAAACTAGAATAGAATGTAGTCAACACAAACAAGATTTTGAGGTAAAAACCCAAAGAGGGAATAAGACACTAGTAAGGGAATTTTTGTCCCAGTGGAGGATTTTGTAAGAAAAAAAGAAAATTCTGATTTGTTAATAATGTTCCTAGATTGCCTACCTAGGGATCTGATGTTTGGAAATAGAAAATTGTGCAAATGAACACAAGAAAAAGTAACTAGTGACAAGCAATTGGATGCAAAAGTGAATGCAATTTTATCAATTTTGGATGTAATAGCAATGTTCCTAAATGTCATTAAGATGATGAATAATGCAATTTTAAGTTTTTTAATGAGATAAAATGATGTCAGCAAGAAAAAATGCAACCTATATGCACTTTAACTAATGCAAATACAAGAAACCCTAAATGCAATTTTCACTAAATATGAGAAACCCTAGATGCAATTTAACTAACACAATATGCAATGCACGAATGAATGCAACCTATATCTAGGAATGTAATGGAATCAAAATTAGAATATGAATGCTCAAAAAGGTCAGGTCCACCAAAATGATTAGTAGAAGAATGGACATAGAACATCACTTTTCTCCAACTAACATTCAAGAATGTTCTAGGATCCCATATTGGATTGACTATTAGCCTCAAAGGTGAGTCAATTCTCAACAAGGATGACCTATGATGTGTTATTTTAGGGTTTTAAGTGTTCACTACCAAGCAAAAGATTGGAAAAGATAACCTAATTTTCAACTCACAAAACATAGTAATGTAAGCCAAATAATGAGTGCAAATGATGAAATTAAGCTACACCAAGTTAGGGTATGTGTACTTGGGAAGTCTGGAAATGTAATGAGGATTTCAAAAATGTAAAAAATTCTATCAAAAAGTGCTATGAAGGACTAAGATTCCCTAGGTGGCATATTAGTCCCACTTCTATTTTTTGGGGTAGATGTGGAGTCTTCAGATGTCAAAAATGGATCTAAAGGAATCTCTAAAAAATATTCCTAGGAGGACTAAGATGCCAAGGTGGCATATTACTCCCACTCTGAATTTCTAAAAATTCTAAATGTGGTCTTGAGCTCCAAGGTTTGCACTTGCTTCCATCCAGATCTGAGGATCTTGAAACTTCCAAATTTGACCTGTAGGTGAGTTTCCATGAAGATGTCAACTTTACAATGCAACTTTGCAACTTTGAAAACTTTGCACTCCAAATGATCTTCAAGTATTCAACCTAAACCTACAAACACAAACATGAAAGAGGGGAAAAACTTGTTGATTTTTAGTAAATGGGGGTTTTTCTTGGTCAAACCCCTTATAGGTAATTAAACCAAATGATGAAATGAAGCATGAAATATGAAATATATAAATGATATCACCTTGGATGATGTCTTGTGAAACAAATATGCAATCTACCATGTAATGGCCATGAAGAATGTAGATCTTGGATCCTTGGATATGATGTGAACAATAGTTGGAAATAGATCTTCAATGCTACATCCACAATCTTGGCTCAACAACATGAATGGATGCACAAAACCCTGGACATGATGCTAGAATCTTGATGATGGCTTCAAATGTTTGATGAATTTCTCTTGAATGCATAAAATTTCCTTAGGAATGAATACTTGAATGCTTGTTATGAAAAATGAGTGGAGGAACCTTGTATTTATACTTATTCATGCTTAATATCCCGAAATTACACCACAACAAGCCGACATATGAAATCATTAATTGAAGGAGGCTAAATCAAACCAAAATTTGAAATTAAATCCCAAAAATAAGCCAAGGAGGACTAAGATTCCCTAGGTGGAATCTTAGTCCCAAGGCTCAAATCTCGGGGCACAAACTCCAAAAAGGGACCTTTTTAGGTACATTCAAAATCAGGGTCCCAAGACCCATGGAGGAAAAAGACTTCCTAGGTGGAATTTTAGTCGAGTCCACAAATCAGGGACACATAGACAAAATTATTAAATGATCATTTATCTTTTGATGTTTGTCGGGATTAGCCATACAAATATATAGTTCATTGGGCTTGTGGATGCAAAATAGGACCAATTAAGCCATAGAGAAGCATAAATAAAGCAAGGCGGGCCAAAACAAGTGTGAAAATGCAAGGGTATACATTTTACTACACTACATTTGTGTATTTTAGTTTTCACGAAGCATAAACTTGTTATGAAAACCATATTTGAGAATTTGGAAATTTTTTGGTTCCCTATTGAGTGAAACTAAGCACTAAGAATGGAAAATGAGAAAGCAGTATATTCTGAAGGAAATATTGAGAAGTAGATGGTTGTAGAGGGAATAAATTCTTATTTTAAAATATGTATGGCTATTCTAGTTCTCCCTCTACAAGTTGTAATGTCATGCCTAAAAAGCAGTCATGTCCTCAAAGAAAGGTGTTCACTAGTGAAATATATAACCCTTTGGACTTCCGTAAAATCCAAGGTTATCCACACTTTGTCCCAAGAAGGATTAATTAATATTTGCCTAAGTTTAGAGGAGATTTTGAAGAGTTAGCATCACAACATGTACTGGATTTTATTGATTTAATGAGGGATTGTCAAATAGAAGAAGAGGATGCTATCATGAAGCTTTTTGTAAGAACTTTAGAAAGTACTGCTGAATATTGGTTTTCTAGTTTTCCAATGCATTCCATATGTTCATGGTAAGAGCTTAAGATACTGTTCATGAATCAGTTTGGTGAAGTGAATAATGAATGATTATCTAACAAGAGATTTCTACACACTCAAGAATATTTTGGAGAAGAATATGAGCCTGTAGTTAAACAAGACTTACTTATTGATGTGTTGTATGATATAAGGAGATTTGAGGGTGAATCCTTCTATGATTTTCATGATAGCTTCATGGAAATTTTGTTTGCTATACCAGTATAAAATAGACCTAATGAATTCGTGTGCGTTGATTTTTTTGTGAAGGGATTGAGCTAGGTCTGAGTACCATGCCAGCTCACTTCAATCCCCCTAACCTTAAGTGCATATATCAATCACTTTCAATGATTGAATAAATTATAGAGAAATATGGAAGTCATTTCTTGACTAGACTAGGTGATGGTACCTTTTCCAAATTTCATTAAATAGATCTGAATGGTATAGCATAAGACAATGATAATGCATCTTGTAGTGATGAGGATTTTGTTTCTATTCAACCTATAGAAATAATATATTCAAATGAAGATTGTAGCCATAATAGTGAAGATGTAAGACATGATGAGGTAAATGAAGCATGTGAAGTCACTCCTCTTTTCTTTGAAAATATGGTAATGGGGAGTCAATTTTCTATATCAAAAGAAGGCTGCAATGATGCAAATGCTATTTAAAGTATTTTCTCATATATGGACTATGAAAGTGCAGTAGAAATCTGTGTTGATTTTGAGGTTTCAAGTATTCATAGTAATGACATTAGTGTTGCAGATGTAAATATGCAACCAACTGAAAAGTATTCTTTTCCTAGTCATCATGATGATTGCAATTCCGCTTGCAGCCTTAGCAACTATGAGTCTTTTCAAGAGGAGGAAGCATAATTAATTTCTTTGAGTGGAAAGTGTTTCAACAAAGAAAATGATGATAACATTTTTGAAGCCTCACAATTGCATGATGATGGATTTGAATTGAATGTACTTTTTGAAGAAGATATATGTGATCAGCAGTGTTATGGTACAATTGGTCATGTCAATTCTACATGTGTTGAGTGTAGCATTGATGCAAGTTTTCATGGTGGTGTGACAAAGTAGTCTGCTGATTTATGGAATACTTTTGAGAGTGGTGGTATATCAGATGCAAATGAAAAAATGTGTAGTGATTTTCATTCAGAGCAATCATCCATGAGAAGTTACAATGAAGAAATAAACAATTATTTGTAGTTTGATAGTCAAGAATATGACCCTGCTAATTATTGCAGTAGTATTAAAAAAGAAAAGGTATGCATGCAAGAGATTTATTGAATGAATTAGTTCAAGTAGCTGATTGTGTAGAGCATGTATGTATTGGTGATGTAAGTGGTGAACATGGAAATCCTTTCTTGTTTGAATCTTCACCTTCGTCCATTCCTTTTTTTGATTTTGAAGTTATTACTAAAAGATTTTCATGATGATAGCATAGATGTAGTTGTACATGAAAATGAAAATGTAGAGACAAATATTGGTACAACTAATGAAGCTCTTTATGATGAGTTTGCACTTGAATAATGTGATTGTGTTGATCACATGGATGCATATGTGGACCTCTTTTATGGGTCTACAACCCACAGTATTTCTCATGAGTAGTATGCTTCAGATTGTCATGTTGATGCAGTAGGAGATGTTGAGTATGATAATTTTTACAATAGTGAATGTGTTTTGAACACTCACTATGAGGGATTTAATGCAAACAAATATTTTTAGTCATATGAACCTGCACTTGAAGCTTTTTTGTGTGATAACATTACGAGTGTTGATAATCTTGTTTATGAACCTGAAGTGGAAACTATTGTTTGGGATGTTGATTCCTTTTCAAAATGCTATGATTTGAATGTGGACAATGGACTTGTGGATGTTGATAAGGGGTATGTGTAGGATCATGATGGGCCAAAAAGTGGCGATATTATGGGTATGTGTAGGGTATGTGACTGATGACTTTTTTTTACCAAAAATTGTTGAAACAAAAAGGGTTTTTAAAGGAGATTCTCAGATTTCCACTAATATAAATTATGCTTTACTTTGAATTTAATAAATAATTATTATTCAATTTCTATTTGAATTACAACTAAAGTCCTGATTGATAGGTCAATTGAAAAACATCTATAGCTTTTAAATGGTATCACATTTTTTGAATCTAAAACATGTGTCACATTCTATGCTTCACATAGTATAGGATTAAAAAAAATGAATTTCATGAAGTTTTGACAAAGTTAAGTTGGTCAGAATTATGAGTTTTTATATTTTTAAAAATTTGTAATAAAAAATTCATAATTAATTATTTACTTGGAAAAAAATTGCAAAAAAATATAGTTCACATCGAGACATGAGTCCTCTACTTACATCTAAAATATTATAAAAAAATATTATCATTTTATTGTGGTTAGGGTGGTCAGACAAACACCTACTTCTTATTTTTTCCCTAAAATTTAAGTGCTACTGCATTGAAATTTCAAATTTTCACCAAATAGATTTTTTTTTTAAAATAAAGCTAATAGTTGAGAAAATAAATTCAATTTTCTATGGATTTTATTCTTATATATTTTTGAAATAATATATATAACTTATTCAAATTTTTACGTCAAGTTGTCTAACTCTAATTTTTTTGAATTTTATCGCCACTTAAGGGTCTATTTTTTCCATGATGATCCTTCACATACCTTAAGTCTTGTTTTTAGAACCTTTAGACATATGATAATGTGATTTGGCTATGTTGTTGGGATGATGATAAACTCACCTATGATGCAATTCAGTTGAAGGAGTTACAAATGTGTGAGCATTCTTTGCTTAATATGTAGGAGGATTGCACACTGTTTTTGAGGCATGATATCTTTTCTGAGCCTAATCATTATGAGGGGGTTAGTAAATGCGATAAGATTGTGTCTTCATATAGTCTTGATCACTATCCTCATATTTTGTCACTTGACACAGAATCAGTAAGTGAAATGAGTGGCAATGATGTGGCCTATATGATTTGGTTGCCATGTGATAGTAAAACTAAACATGGAGTGCAAGTCCTCACTTGTTCAAAGGTACTTTGACACTTGTTTTTGTAGGAATAAGTTACTCATGTTTTTGTGGTGTGATAGAGGAAAGTATGGATTCAGGTAATATCAATTCCTTTAGCAGGATGGTGTTTGAAAGAGGCAAACACTAGTTCTCCTTTTTCATTCGATGGCTTGAGTCCATTGAATGAGGTTTGAAAAGTTGAATAATGAAAATTGCAGGTCGCCCAATGGTTTTGGCACTTGGTCTGATCTTCTAGAAAATTCTGAAATCTCACTCTATTCATTGAGGAACATATGCCCCCAGAAAGCCATTGATGGAACTCTCAAAATTTGCAAATGTTGGTTGCTGCAACAATTTGAAATCAATCAATGAAGACCCTTTATTGGAAAGAAGAGATGCATATTTAAACAAGTAATAGTATACTAGCCTTTGGGTTTAGTGTGATATATGTGATGCTTGGAAACATGGCCTTATTTGGGGTTTGTCTAAAATAGAGGGCTACTTCATAGTTTTCCCAAGTAGTTACACTCCCTTTCACTAGGGTAGAGCTTTGGTTTTGTTTACATATTGAGTCCATGTGTAGCCCTAATGCAATTGTGTCAAGGAGGACAATGATTCATTAAGATTATGAAGATCACTCATATTTACAAAGAATATCCTTCCATCTATAGGTCACAAGTATAAGATGGTCAATACACAATGGAGATGGACAGTCAATATGACAAGTAGAGATGATAAAAAAATTGAAGGGTTGATGAATATTTTCAGTGGGTAGTCACACGATCAAGGAAATATAGAAGGTTTAGGGAATTGTAAGGAGAAAATAGGGGAAGCAAAGATAAATTCAGTTGATTCTCCTCATGCACCATGTGTTGCTATCATTCTTGAATTGAAGAGGAGGACAAAACTCATATTACAGAAGGAAGCAAGTAATATTATGGCTACATTTGATTCATTTCTAGAAAAGTTTAAAGGTTTGGAGAGCTCTAGAGCTATATAGATGGATAGGGGAATACAAAAAAAAATCTCAAGGATTTTCCATTGAAGATTTGAAACTATCAGTGGAGCAATCTTCTAAAAAAATAAATTCTCTCCAGAAGTCCTTGTTCGACTAGTGGCATACTCTTTTTCCTTAAGCTTTGTGTTCTGTAAATATTTCTCCTTTAGAACTGGACAATTGCCTTGAAAGCTCCAAATAGTTTGATACCACTTCTACTATAGTAGCTATAGTGAAGAGAAATATGGAAAAAATAATTTCACCTCTTGATGCAAAAAAAATTGGGACTAAAGGTGGTTCAAAGCAATCTGTTGTAGAAAAATTGATCAGTGAATTGGAAATTGCTATAGAAAAAGTAGCAAACATGGAACCCAAATTGGGAAGGCTTAGAGAGTATATTAAAGAATGTGATAAAAAGATAAAATATGGGTAGAAAAGGAGCTTGACTGCCAGGAAAAAAGTGTGCTGAAATCTCTAATAGATGTTCTTCAAATTAGAGCTACAAATTAGCTTGAACCCATTTTAGGTTTTTCGGCTCATATTCTGCTTGGTCAGGAAAATGTAGTTGGCCATTTTATAGAATACTTAGCTACCAATGATTCAATGATAGATATCTGTGGTAGTAGTGAATTGTATCTTCAACTGGTAGACCTGTTGAAAACATTGGGACAATACCCAGAACTTTTGATGTTGCTAATGGGATCTAACTTCCAGTTTGTCAGAAAAGGAGGTTCTAACATGCATTGTAACAAAGTCAATGATTCTTCTATCATTATGAAAATGAAGAACATATGTGAGCAAGAAAATATCATTATCAATCAATCCAAAAAATGAGGCAGCATATCTTGAGAAGGTTTGAGAATTGTCTTGTAAAACGTTGACACAAAGACCAAGAAATGTTTATGTTGCAAATGGGGCAACCATTGTGCTAGCTAAAAGGGGTCAATTTGATATTGCAAAGGAAAGTTTACAAAGGTATAAGAAGCTTCTGCAAGAAACATCTTTTTTCAAATGCCTAATGTATGGGTGATATAGCACAAATTACTTACTTTGCATAGGGATAGTTTCACTTATAGTGAAAATATATCAAAATTGTTTGAGGGAATTCTATTTTGGCACTAACACCCAAATTTTATTATGTTTAGCTCGAGCATATCATGAAGAAAAACAATGGAAATATTGTAAATGAACATTATTAAGATCAATGCATTTGGCACCTTCAACTTACATGATATGCTTTGATGTTGAGGTTGCAATGCAGAATTTTTCAACTTCAACACTTCGAAAGCAAAAGTATACTACTAATGAGGTACATCAAGCAGTGTTAGAATTAATGAATTCACCCTATGTGTTCAACCAACTATCAATTGTGGAAAGCCTACATACACATGGATTTGATGAGAAGAAGATATAGTTACACGTTGACTACTGTAAATATTTGCTCGATGCCGCCAAAGTTCATAGAGAAGCAACAAAATGTGAAGTGCAAAAAAACAAAAAGCTAATGATTTCTATCACCCATTGTAGGTTTAAAATTTCTTCTCCTCAATACATAAGCGATGGCGCGATATTACATTATTTTAGATTTCCCATCATTGTATTGTGTCTCTGATTTCTCTTTACTTCAACAATATGCAATATTACATTCTTTTATCACCCATCATTGTATTGTGTCACCCATTTCTTTTTGCAACAATGATGCATGATATGTTTGTGTAAAGCGATGCTGGGGCCCATGGATTGTGTCTAATATTTTTATTCAATAGAATTTTAATGATGAGAAAGTATGTGAAGGTAAATGCACAGGTAAATGGGTTTTTATAGCTCGATGGAAAAAGAGTAAAGGCCTTCATGTTAAAAACCAATTTTCAGCTACCAAAACAAATAAGGAGTGAAGTTTTTTCATGAGGTAAAAATAATTTTTTGTTGTTGAGTGAGGAAATAAAGAAGAGGAGGAATTCTTCGAAGGGGAGACTAATATGGATTCAATGGCTCACCTTATGTCAGGTGCTTGATGGAGATGAGTGAAACTTTTCATAAATAAAACAATTTTTTAGTTGTGGTAAAAACCAAAATTTCAATTGCAGCGCAAGCAAAAATGAAGGGAGTGGGAAAGAAAAGTGCAGAAGGGGATTTTCTTTGAGTAGGAGCAATTAATGATCAAATGATCTGAATTATTCTAGTTGTCAAGAGGGATTTTCATTTGGGGTTTCTTTGTTTTCCCTTAAATGTATTTTTCTGTTGCACTTTGTTGGGATTTGCTCACATTTGGGTCTCACGGGGAAATACATATTTGTAACAGGTTTGAAATGAATAAGTGTTGGTTTCAATTTTTTGAATAGTTTGAGTCATGTAATGGAGAATTTAATCATGAAATTTTCATATTTGTATGTAAATGATAAGATATTCTGAGTTGGTTTTCTCCACAGTGCAGATTGTATAAATTTGAATGAGTAATCAAAGATTTCTAGTATTTTTCTTCTTGTCTTTCCTTGAATGTATGTTTAGTGCTATTACTCTCATTCAAAGAATGAGTTAAATTTTATTAACATAAATAGAGGTTTATGCAACTATGTGTTGGCATTATTAAGTATGACTAGTTGCTCGTTTCTGGTATCAGTGGTTTAAGGCATCACCTTGGTAGGCATAATTATGACAGGGTAAATGTTGTGATGAATTTTAAATTATATGGTTTAGGTGACTCCATCTTGGAATATGGCATTGGTCTTTTAATGTTGTAGTCTCTTAAGATTGTTTGTGGTAGCTACAAATTAAAATCAACTTTACTTTTCTATCGCACTATGATTGTGTGTGGAGTTTAACACATTATATTTCTCAAGTTTAAATCAAAAATTACCATGAAGGTCAACCAAATCTTTAGGGTATTATGTATATTTAACAATTGAGGAAGACTTATATGTTTACAGTGTTTTGGTGCTTTGGCACACAAGTATCTATAAGCACACTATCGGATCACCCTCCCAAGTCTCACTGAGCCTTGAGTGCAAGGGAGCAAGTTATTATATCATTCTTCCATTCGTTGGGAAAATATTTCCTTGAATTTGACCATTAGGCCTAGCATCTCTTTAGTATTCAAGTTGATTGTAGATTTGGGAACCAACAAAGTCCTAACCTCATTTAATGGAGGTCAAGTGCCTACCTCTTGCATTTATATACACAGTTGTTTGGCTAATACATTAGGTCAACTTCATACTTATTTTCTATCATTCATTTATGCTTGTTATTAATCTCCATTGTTTGCAGGTTCTTATAGTCCAAGTGTACCAAAATGTATAGTTAAATATATTATTATATTAATTTAATTTTCACATATTTTACCCTATATTGTTGGCTTATATAGATTTAGGCAAAAGTGCATAGTTCACAATATATAGTCAATTTAAATGAATATAGATCTCTATGCATGGTCATATATAAAATCAGTTTAAATGAATTTAAACCTCTATATTCAACCATAATACATTTAGTTAAAATGGAATTAAAAATTTATACACAACCATAATATAATTCATGAAAATATATTAAAATCCTTTATATACAACTATAATGAAATTAACTAAAATAAATTAAGAAATTTATGTATAGCCATATTAAAATTGACTGAAAATGAATTTAAAATATCTATACATGTAGAACAATAGATTTAATAGTCTCTATGTATAATTATATTAAAATTGGCTAAAATAATTAGCATAGTGTTTTTTTTAATGATTAGCATAGTTGACAACATATAGTTTGTTTGGATGCATATAAACCTCCATGCACAATCATACATACAATCAATTTAAATGAATTTAAATCTCTATACTAAGCCATAATAATTTTAGTGAAAATAGATTTAAAACTATCTGTGCACATTTATAATATAATTCCTAAAATGGATTAAAATCCTCTATGTACAACCATAATGAAATTGGCTAAAATAAATTTAAAAATACCTATGTACAACCATATTAAAATTGGTTGAAAATAGATGAAAAGCCTCTATATACAACCATAATTAAATTAGATAAAATGTGACGAGGGTGCAACCTGAGATAGAAAATTAACACACCAAATAGAGAATGTTATTTTATTATTTTGAAAATGATCTTCTTACATGTAGAGGATTTGATATCCTCAAGTTCTAGAAATATGCAAACTACAGAATTACAGAAAAACCCCTTTTCGCAGTATGCGAACTTGTCCCCCAAAAAGCTACACAAAAATTAGAAACCCACTGATAAATAGATCTCCATTTTTAGTTTGGATCCAAAACAATATTCAAATTTGAGTTATGGTGGTCTAGCGCCAAAAATTACAACTTGAAACTCAAATTTCAAAAATACATTCAAAAATTAGTATCTTCTAGAAAGTGCGCCAACTTCTGCGAGCCATAACTTTTGATCCAGGACTCTATTTTTCGAACCGTTTGAACCGTTGGAAAGGTCTGAGAGTCGAGGACCTACTTGAAATCCACTATGTCAATTTCAACAAGTTTTGGGACTGTTTAGTGCCTCAAATCTGACCTGGAAGGTTTTCAGGTGCAATTCTGGGAAACTAAAACTACAATATCTTTCAACCCATGAATATAAAAGAAAAACCATAAGTTGAGAATTACATTATGATGAAAAGGGTATCCAAAAATGTAAAAAAAATAAGAAACTACCAACATGAATTGAAACTCTTTTTTTGGGTGATGCAGGATTGCCCTTACACCACTAGATGCTCCTGCATCAAAATGTATTTAATAATTTGTGTACAATTCTATTTAAATTAGTTGAAAATGAATTTAAAAACTCTATGAACATCCATATAAAATTGGTTGAAATTATTATGCATAATTAATGTATAGTTGGTTTAAATGCATATGAACCTCTATGAACGTTCGTATATAAAATCAATATAAATGAATTTCAACCTCTATAAAATGGATTTAAAAATTCTAGTTCTATAATAAAATTGGTTAAAAAACATTTAAAAATATCTATGTACAGTCATTAAAATTCGTTGAAAATTGATTAAAACCATCTATGTGTAGCCATCATTAAATTGGATAAAATAATTTAATAATATTTATGTACAGTTCTATTCAAATTGGTTGAAAATGGATTTAAAATTTGCATCCATATACAATTTGCTAAAATGATTGTTATTTCTTATTAAAAATATTTGAATATATCTAAAAAAATCAACTCATATCTACATATAATATGTACGCATTGATAATGTTGTTTATACAATATATATATATATGCACATTTACAGTCATGGATGGTATTGTTTGATAAAATCTCCAACATATTAAACATATAGTAATTGAAAATTTGCAACCTTAACATATTCACATACCCATAAAAATGGCTTGAAATAACTCTAACAAGCTCTATGACCTCTCTTTGTTTCTTTACTCTGCTAGGAACACTCTCATGGGCTCCATGGATGACCGTTTCCTTCAATATTTCAATAGAAATCCAAATAATCCCTTCTAATTAATTGAATGCATGAAAATAGAAAAAATCAATTTGAGTTTCTAGCCTTTGGGTTGACCTTTCTTGCTACAAAAAACATACAACTTAGGGCTAAACCAAATGCCCATCCCCCATATTTTCTCATAGGTTTACTAAATAAAAAAATCTAATAATTTTAAATGAAATATATGTTTTTCCTAGTAGCTCATCAAATAGTAAAGCTAGAAACTATGGTTTTTAGTTTTCTTAACATACTAAAAATGAAATACCATAATTCAAACAATAAAATAGTATAATTTACTAACATAAATAATTGAATGTAACAACCTTTTAAGGTATTGATATTATGCAATCACTCAAAATTAACCATGACTTCCTACCCAATATTTTTGACAACACTCATTTAAGCAGACTCCTGCTATATCTAAATCAGTGAATACATTATCATATTATCAAATTATAAATTCATTCAAGTGCATAGGTTCTCAGAAGGTATGTATAACTTCCCCATTTTCACAATCTAGCTTTGTCTCCTAGATGATGCTCTCCCTCTACATGCAAGTGTGAAATACTTAACCTACATCCACCTCATGCTAATAGACAATAGTTAGTCTACATCAACAATAGGTTCTTATAATCACAAACAAGTAATAATAATAAAAATATTAGCCACATAAGATTTATGATAATGACCAATTACCTCCTATTCACCAATCATTTAAAAATTATAAGAATGCTAAAACATCATAAGCAATCATATATTAGTCCAAACATTTAATAGTTTGCATGAATATTTTGAAAAATATCGATGAATAATAAACTATCATAATAACATATTGATCATAATATCATCACATTTAATACATCTCGTTTAACCATAAAATACTCAAACAATTGATCATTTATTAAATATTAAAAATATGCCCTCTAAGAGTAAGTGAGAACGAGATGTGACACACTGCATGTTTCCTATTTACCTAGACATTTTCTTGTCACTATCCCCTACACTCCCCCCCACTCAAACTAGGTGACACCCTCAACACTAGACCATTTTACATGAGTAGCACCCCTTCTTGCATCCCAAGTTCACATTCATCACCTCTAGCTCATCAAAATCCTTTCGTTGAGCAATTTTATTGCATAACACCCTATCAAAAAGAACTCCCCTTGAATCTTAGCCTAATGTGTAACTTCTAATCCTAGTGGGAAATTTTCTTTGTTGACTTACTTCTTATGTTTAATACTTAACTCAATAAATCATCAACTCCGCATCCATTCTCATCATTCAAACTTCTAGAGTTTTCCAATGCCCCTAAAGGAATGTATTCACTATCCAATTCCTTGACTTGTCCACTCTAATTCTATCCACATAACCCAATCATCTATCAAGTTACATTGAATTACAAACTAGTTGGTATCCAATCACCTCTAATAAGTGTCTCTTGACTCCATTTCCATGTTGACTGCATCATTGACGTGTAAGCTATTATCATTACCCCAACTTAACATACTCTAGTGGCCCAACTACATGTTTATTTTCATTTTCATAGTTCTCCTAGTTCCTTGTCATGATCTCCTACTCTATGGTCTGACCATGTGGTTCAAATCCTTTTACTCCTTGGAGAAATGCCCCTATCATTGAGTCTTATTGCATGAAGTTTTGGCCACATTAAAGCACCAAGACCCATAACTCATTACTCCATAATTTACAACAAAGTCCTCTTGATGCCTGTCCACTCTTTGAATGATGTTAAGTTATGACACCATTTTCCTACCTGTTTCATGGTCTAACCATGTTTCATCATTAAGTCTCATTTTTGGCCTCATTCCAAAACCCCAATTCCTCCATTCGATATCCTTGAATAACTCCCTAATCCTTTCCACTTAGTCCCCAAGATAGTTCTTGAATTCCCTAATAAGCATCTAGTTCTAGCATAGATTGTTCTCTTGTATCCTATTTTTTTCCTTTGTTACTTAGTTTGATGGCTCCTCCCTTGCGTTGCACATTATTTCACAACTAGATGGGACTCTATGATGTTTTTCCAAACATCCTAAGTTGGCTCAACATCATACAACCATTGTTCAATCACTATTGTATTTTCCTGAGCCCTCAATTCCACTCAAACTTCTCAATCCCTCCTAATAGTTAGGAAAAATAGATTCCTCAAGTCATCCATATCCCCCTCTTATCTACCATGGGTCACCCAAGATCCTCCCTAATCTAGATGGATGCCCAACTCCATGAATCTGGCTAAATGGACACTACATCATATCCCACATACACTTGTTAGTGGATTTGTAATCCTTTGCATTCCCAATGCCATACTTTACATTCTCAATGTTGTCATATTAATTTGGTGTCCAAGACTAACTTCCCTAACCTCATCATACTCAAATGGAATTTATTTTGTGTTCATGCTTACCTCACTAAGCTCCCTAAACTTTGACTATTTTGGTCCTTCAAGATACCCTTGGCATCTTAGAACCTAGTTCCAATTCGATAGTGGTCCCATAACTACTCACCTCTAGATCACACCTTGAAAGGCCTCAACACTTGTTACCTCATAAGAGAAAGATCCTTCTAATGACAACTTTTTAATTAATGGAGATCAAACCTTCCATTCTGTTTCTAGTGAGATCCCAGTGCTCCAATTGATTGACCTATGAGAGTCCTAATCTCATCTTCCTAAACTCATGACCATAAATCTTAACTCATTTGATTTACAAGATTCTTTCCCTTGACTTATTTCTTGATTCTCAATCTATCCCTAATAGATCTTGAGACAAATACCACTTGATGTGAAGGCCAAAAAGCATCATCATACTTTTTTATGATTTCAAGTGCCCTTAGTGAAAGCCCTACTATTCAACCAAGTCCCAACTCAATAACCAAATCTCAACTTATACCTCAATCTAATCTAATGTCAAGTCATAGATTTGACACACTTTCCCCTCCATAACTCAAATATTATGATTGCCTTTGATAACTCTAGTGTCAAACTTTGCCTCTCCAAAGCTCTTACTCTATCCTTCCAATACTTTGATACCAACCTGACCACTTCCCTATGTAACATTAGACATATTATTGAGATTGCCTTGTGGATTGAGCTATTTAGTGAACTGGACTACACTTTTACCCTAGATGCTCCCCTAACATTCAATGAATACACACATGAGATTGTATGAATTGCAATAGAATTACTAGCTTGTGCCCCTAGTACTTGATTGTGAAGCTCCAATCTCCCTTATAGCTCAAGACCTCACTCTTGCATCACACTTGAATACCACCAAAATAGTAACCTAATTTTGTAGGCCCCACTTTTGCTTCGATTACTAAGAGTCCTATGCCTCTCAGTCTCTTTATTACTCATAAAGGACTTGCCACTTGAATTGTACTCTTTTGATTATTTGTGAGCTCTTCCATAGTCTCAAACATTGGGACCTGTCCACAAAGCCACTTCAACTTCCATGTGAGACTTGAGGCCTTAGGCCTCTTCTAGCATCCTTTATGCATGTCTAGGCAGTTGGGCTTAAATGTCACACACTAAGCTTTGAATTCTTAGTGTGTGGATGTGGGACCCCTTAACCTGTTTTGTTCCTCTGCCCAAATCCATTTACCTAAACAATTTTCATGACAATCAATGGTTAGCAGTCATGATATGGGCCCATTCCTATCACTTAACGTCCCTGTCTATTTTCCATTCAAGAAATAGTCACCATTGGAGTTTGAATTCTAACACTTTTCCCAGGTGTTTGATCGCATAAACCAAGAGTGCATGGAAAAAGGCCCTCACTTCTACCTCACCATTGAGATATTTTCACGGCCTTTCTTGCTTGATGCAAATGGTTTCTGTAGTGGATAGAAGACATGGTTGTCCTCATGAGAAAAAAATGGAGTTCAATATCAATCAATTTTATTTGCCAACATACTCCCTGCCTATGCCAAAATGGGAGCTTTGGAATAGGGTATGGAAATCCATCAAAGTAGGATTGAAAGGCAATGATGTTCTAGTAGACATGCTTCAAAATGAGGAAGCATAGACAAGGAAAACAAACTGTTTGATTGGATGCCTCAAAGAAATATGGTCTCATGGAATGTTATGCTTGCAGGATATGCACAAAATGCATCTATTGAAAATATTTAGAAACTTCCAACCAAGTGTGATTGGTTGTGTAAAGCCATACTCTGCAACCTTTTCTAGCATCCTCCCAGCCTATGTGAAAATAGGAGCTTTCGAACAGGGCATGGACATGAACACTGCAATGGTCTGCCTTGATAGACATGTATGCAAATGTGTAAGCTTAGACAAGGCATGTGAACTGTTTGATAGAATGGCTCTAGATTGTTCGACATAATGCCATGATTGCATGATATGCAAAAATTGGAAGGAAAGAGAAGGCACGTGATCTGTTTGATAAAATTCCTCAAAGAAATATGTTCTCATAGAATGCCCTATTGCAGGATATTGAAAAAATGGATTGAGGATTTTTTCTTAGGTTCACAAACTGCAAAACATCCAATGGGTTGTAAAAACTCACCTAATTTTTTAGAATCTTAAATATCTTCAATTTCTTTATCCAACACCATGAATCTAGTCTTAATATCACAAGTAATATCAATTGAAGCAAGTCCACGACTTTTATCTTCGAGAGGAAGAATATTCACTCACAAGAGAAATGTTGTCAACAATTGCTTCCATTCCTATTATGTTCTTATTCCAAATGTAATATTGTCCCATGGGCTTGGTAAATTCCTTGTTACTAATAAGAGTATATATATTATAGACAAACATGAAAGATATGTCCATGTTGACATTATGTAAAATAAATCCTTTCGTGAGATCCATACCAAGAATTTCTATAATGACACCCAAGATATAACCATCTTGGAAGAAGAAAACATCTTTAAATCTAACTTTGTTGATCTCCACAAGGATATTATGTTATATAGTTGTGACTTTTATTGTTATATCTCTATTTATGCTTGGTAGTATGATATTATGTTTTTAAGTTGATATATTAGAAATAGTTAGTATTAATCTTGGCCTACTAAGATAATATGTTCTCATGGAACACCCTGATTGTATGTTATTAACAAAATATCATTGATTTTCAAAACATACAATGGGTTGTAAAATCTCACAAAATATTTGGTAACTTTAAATATTTACAATTTTTGTATTCAACATATGAATCTAGTCTTCATGTCAAGAATAATATCAATTGAAGAAAATCCAAGGTATCTCACACTTACAAGAGCAATGTTGTCAACAATTGCTTCTATGTCTATCATACTCTTATTTCAAATGTAATATTGTCCCATGGCCTTGGTAAATTCCTTCTCACTAATGAAGGTATAGATATTACACAAACATGGAAGAGATGACAATGTTGACATTGTGTCAAATAAAGGCTTTCGTGAGATCCATACCAAGCACTTCTAAAATGGCACCCAAGATATCACCATCTTGGAAGAAGAAAGTATTTCTAAATATAGCTTCATTGATCTCAACAAGGATAGTCGCCAAAGTGAATGAGCAACTATGTTTTGACTTTTTAGTACCACAAAGATCCTAGAAAGGAGAAAGAGAGAGAGAGAGAGAGAGAGAGAGAGAGAGAGAGAGAGAGAGAGAGAGAGAAATAAATTATTATCATATAGCTAAGGAGTTAGAAGCATTTGAAAAAAACTAATGATGTCAAAACCCTTTGAACTAAACCCAATGTGTGGGAAATATCACTCCAACATAGGAATTGATTAGTACATGAAACCAAGGAATGCTAATAGAAGGTGAAATGGTTGCACAAACATCAAGATTAATGTATTATCCATACCATATATTGGTAAGGTTAGGCCGCCCATTGATAACAATGTGTGGCAATTAAAAATGTTAAACTACCTAGTATAACACAAACTTCATTGAAAGTGATATTTAGTCTCCAATTAATGGATAATATTTTCTATATACATAGAATGATCACCTTGAAATTGCCCTTAATTATTATTTTTGGTGTAAAATAAAATGGGCTTCAACTTCTACTTCATTCTAAGATCAATTCCCTCAAATTGTCATAGAAGACAACTTTTTCTAGGATTTTCGTGAGGAACCTCCAATTACTTCATTATATGATTTTTTAATATTAAGAAGTTGATTATCACATGCTTTTTTATTTTCGTTGGAAATTGAGTGATTTCTCCCATGTCTAGTGTGTGAGTTCACTTACAAGGAATCCAAATTGATCTCTTTCTTAGTGAAAGGTTTCATTAAGATTTGACTATCTTCACTTGCAATAATGAAGGGAATGAACCATAAGAATTCTATTTTCTCCTACAAGTTTGAAACCTCCTCACTTCCAAGTAATTCACTAAAAAAGAATATTGATTCAACCCTAATGAGTTTAGAATTGGTGCAAGATTCTCCTCTATGAGATTTGGTATAAACTATGATTTTTTAGATTCTTCTTTCCCTAGTTATGTTGTGAAATTTTTGTATGTTCTTTTTACCTTTAGTTAGCTAAATTTCTCAAGATTGTTGCTTCTAGATTTTATTTTATTTTTCTTGTAAATCTATTAGTTTTGAGATAAGATATATTTTGTTCATGAATTGATCCTAATTCATCCCTCTAACTATGATTAATTCATTGAGTGTTTTGTTCTATTTCAATTCTTTCGTTTTCAATATAATATTCTTGAAAATTTATATTATTGTGCCAATCTTTATGGATATTTTAGGACTATGAGTTTTTTACTAGAGCATACATCTTGGTGTTTCTTACTTTTAAAAGCTCACTTCCCCAATGTTTAACAAGATATTTGAAGGATTGATCTTAAAACTACATATTTTTTAAAGATGAAGCTACATGTGGGGTTTAGTTGATCTTTCATGACTTGTACATTCAAGGGAAACTGATCTAAACCCAAGCTTATGACTATTTAACATTTTATAGAATCATTATACTCAAGCCATTTGGGAAAGATAATAAATATATCCAATATCTTTACTATTTTTCTTAAATCTGGCCTTTTGTTGGTCCATGTGACTATTCTATTCCTAGGTGTTAAATCTAGAGTGTATTAATCTAGATAAAGAAACTAAAATAAATTTGTGATAGAGTGGTCCTTCTTATACCTCATTGTTTGTAATTTGAGGTTAATATTATAGTAAAATATTTACATACCATATATAATTAACTTATAATGGGTTTTATGATGTAATAAATTCTCTCATAGTTATCTCCTAAGGTTGGTGCAATTAAGTCCATATATGGTGAAAATAAAAAATTATAGTGTGGAGATAATGATAGTTACCTAAAAGAGTTTCCAATTGGTTATTTGCTTCACCCTACCTATTTTGATAAAATTTTGAAGCTAATAGAGGCATCTTTTTCTTTGATAGATGAGGCATGCATTCACATGTTAATGTTGTGATAGCTTATTTGCCTCTTTAGAATTGATTTTAGTTTGTGTAAAAGGATTGTGCCTAGTTTCTATATATCTAAGAAATTATTTACTAGGTATCATTTTTGATATAGTCATGGTCAAACTTGGGTCCAATGAATGACTATTCAATCATCTATATTAACGTAAAAATACACACACAACACAAAGATCTTAGAAATAAAAATGGATTCTTATTTAATTAAGCTTACATAATTATCACTTCTTTGTAATGGGCTCTATTACATGCTAGGTCATAATCATTTCATTACAAGTTCACTATGACAATTCAAACATAAATTCCACTAAAGTATAGCCTCATAATTATACACTAGTCTAATTACCTCCACTATGTTGTATTAGTGTTTCCCTTTGGATCGCACTCCAATTCATACTCATTTTTCTCTACTCACAATATTTATCTAAGATATCATAGTCTCACTCTACTTATGTTATGCCTCTTAACTTCTTTCATTACCTCATCACATACCTTTCTTTGATCCAAAACTCTCTATATATAACATCCACATTTTTTTCTAATGATTTGTGTTGGCCACAAGTTGGAAAAAATTCCAATACCACTTGTAAAATTCCATCAACTATGAATAACAAAATTATAAATTTAAGCAGTTTAATGGTGGATAAGTTTCCTCATGGTGCTCAACACTCATTGTCAATGGTTCAATAAGTCCTTACAAAAATTATATTGTTGGTGAAAACTTTAAATAACTTGCCACACATGAAAAAAATACTAATTGTTAACAACTATCCACTTGGTAGACATTATTGTACTAGTTTACTATCTTTTTCTCATCTAATTATTGTTAAACATTAACATGAAACTAAAAAATAACAAATCAAATTAACCCTAAAATTTTTAAAGCCAATTTCAAGCTATGATGAAATATAATAAGTTTATTCATGTCATAAACTACTATCTACAAACTAATAGAGAAACAAATAACTAAACTAAACCACTTTTCTAGAATGGTGAAAGATTACCATAGTACTTAGGGATGACCTACATCACGTACTTGGAGTTGATAAAAATGAGCCTCGTTTTCCCATACAAGCTACCCCTACCTAGGAATTCCAACCTACTAAGTTTCATCAACTTGTTATTTCCACATCTTTAGGTATACCTCAAGCAATCCACCCTATGCACTAATTTTTGTACTAGTATTTGACACTTAATACTATCAATCATATTATGTAGTATTTTTTTTTTTTTTGTATTTCATCACAATCTTCTCTATCCCTCACATATGTTAGCCTCCTTATTGGTTGCACATAATTTTATATTACATTCTTTACTATTGCATGTTCCTCAATAAAACTCCTTATCTTGTTGTTTTTCTTCCTTGTCCTTTAGTTGAGACTATTATTCTCACATTCCCTAATCTATAGTACTTCTTTTGTAATTTTTTTTTTTTTGTCATCCAACATACCATATATCCTTGGAATATTACATATAACTCCTCTCCAACACACATGCTTGCATTGCTATTAAATTATCCCTCACTTTCCCTTAGGGGCATCAACTCATATCTTTATCTATATATTTCGGTAAGGTGTATAGGTGTTATCCCTCTCATCATACACCTACACCATACATGATATACATCCATCAATGAAATATTTGTAGCACCTCATCATAATATGCTCCTATGTTGAACCCCACCAAAAAAATTCTTCTATAGTATCTTATATCACTAGTATTGCCACCATCCAATCTTATATGGTTGTGAAGTTACTTCATCCAAATTAGCCCAAAATTTTCTATCATTTCTATAGACCCAAATTATCCATACTCACTACTCCTTGTTCTATACTCACAATCTCCATCCCAAACCACATAGTCTCACTCTTCTTCTATTCTACCTATTTTTTTCTTCCTTTACCTCTTTTCTTATCTTTATTCAATCTAAAACATAATATATAACATAAAAAAATCCAACTTGATCAATATTAGCCACAACATAGCATAAAGCTAGATACAACATGTAACATTTCATCAAAATTACAAATTCAAAGGGTTAAATAATGGATAAAAATCTATGTGGTGTTCAAAAATTGTCCTCAAGGGTTCATAAATCCATATCTTCTATTATTCCAAACTTTAAGTCACTTACCATGCATGAAAATAATCCCAACTATGTACATTTGTCCACCTGATAGATGCTCTCAAACTAGTTTACTATCTTTTTTCTTATTAAATTCTTCTTAAATTTTAGCATGACACTCAAAATTAATAACTTAGAAGTTATTTAAAAAAAATTAAAATTCAACTTCAAGTTCTAATGTAATTTGGTATTTTTCTTCATCATAGACTACTAACTACAACAAACAAACAAACAATTGAACTCAACTAAAAAAATGACTTTTTCATAATGATTAAAGGTTACCACATTGCCTAGGTATGCTCTTGCTTTTGTTAGGGGCATTGAGAACCTTAAAATTCAAAGTTAATTTTGTCATTATAGTGGTGGAGGTACTTCCCCCTATTCTAATCTTTTTCTTTTTTTCTTTATCAAAATTTAGTGTAGATTGAGTACTAGATTTGATCTCTTTAATTGTGACTTCTTGAATTATCTTACAAAACATTCTTGTTTTGGGGTTGTAGTTAGCTTTGGCCTTTTGTGTCTCCTATTATGGTATCGATAAAAAAATAAATGAGACCAATATTTTGGCTTCCTCATTTTTACCTTTGGGTATTCCTCATATGCTTCTAATCCATTGGAATTTATTTCTAATGATCTGATTTCTAGTTCAAGAGGAATTTCCTTAATGTTTCCACCAAACTAGGAGAGCAAGTCATCATAGTGAAAATTGATCAGCAATTTTTTGTAGGGTAGTTATAATATCCTCATTTCCTTTAATATTTTGTGTTGGAATTTTTAATGTAAGGATTACTTAGGCTCAACTAATGATTTTCTAACCAATTTTATAATAATTTATGGGATATTCTATCTATATTTTTTGTGTATTGAATTTTTAATTTATAATGCCTACAAAAGATTGGATTAACCTTAATTCAGGTATTAACTAACTCTAGCTCCCTATATTAGATTAAAGTAGAATTACATTTGATAAGGGTTTAGAAATATATCTTCTTATACATATGCTAGCATAAACCCTAGAATAAACCTACATAATTAATTCATATAAGATTAATTTTTTTTAAAGTGAGTTTCAAATTTACTCCAAGATTGTGTGGTACCACTATTCTTCAAGAAGATATCAAATTCTAGAACCTTCATTGTTATCATTTATGGAACAAGAGTTACATTAACTAAATTTTGATTTAAAAATAAGGACATTCAACTAGGTGAAATTTGAGTACCATGGCATGTAACGCCCGCCGTGCAAGCCCCAAAGAACAAACAAATAAAGAACGCAAATTTTTTTTTTTTAAGAAAGATAAATAATCAACATACCAAATATTAAATGATCATGTATATGAACATAAACTTCATCACAATACAAATAACATAAATGACTATGTTCTTTGGGGCACATGAGGTCACATCAAAATAAACATTACTAAACATCAATTCATAAGATATCAAAAGGAACTAATGATGACATCATTAGATATATATATATACATAGATTCCATCACAAGATAAAACCATGAGAAATCACATAACCAAATAAAGTTACAAAGTTGATAACTACATTACAACATCTTTCAAATTTTACATCATATCAATATAGTTACATCAAGATTCCCAATCATGTGGGATAAATACAATATATAGGATTATCAAAATACAAAGAGATCAACTGGAACAAATCTTCAACTGGATGAGACTGAAGCCAATGAACACTGATGGGGAACCCAATGGTGTGCGGAGCACATTCCACCCGACCACCCCCATGCTAAGAGGTGACAGAGAAGTAACTCTGACGAAAAATGTCAACTGACCAAGACTGACATACAAGTATATACAAAGTACCAACATAGAGCCATAGCACAATACTCCAAATTACAATGAACAAACAATAACATCATATCATAGCACCATAAAATACAAGAGCGTAAATCAAATATAAATGAGATCATACAAGACCACAAAGCATACTAAAGATGTATTAAAATAATAATCATAAATCAATTTAAATCAATTCAAACAACAATCTAAACCAACTCCCATAACCTACTTCCAGAGGAACTCAATAAAGTAAAACACATGGGAAACTAGGGCAGAGTGTCATCGCATAGTCCTACATGGGCTGTCCTGTGCTCTTCCTCCCAACTGGAGGCGCCGGTCCCATCTATGGCTGTCTTGTGCCCTTCCTCCAAACTGGAGGTGCTGGTCCATAGGGTGACTAATGCGGAGCCATGTACCTCTCGTGAGGACGAGGTCACGACCTTGCCAACCACGACCTTCTCAGCCTTCCATTAGTTTGGGGAAGCACTAATGAAGACGAGGCATCCATATTTTAAATCTTGTAATGATGTTACTACCCAACCCTCCTAAGTTAATTTTTAGGTTTTCTCTTAATTAATAACTCACTTGTGGGTTATCCTGTGCCCTTCCCCTTAAGCGGGGCGTCGGCCCCCACGAGGAGCCACTCTCCCTAGAGACCCACCAAAACCAAAAAGAAATAGGGGTTGTGCCATTCCAATCATAAACATCGAAATGCAACAACAAAAATAATACATGAGGCATAACCCATCTCGCAAATTAAATACCATATCATAATCTCATAATTCGGTACACCCCATTTATAAAACATAACTCAACAGAACTCAAGATGAAAAGGTATAAATTCAACAAAATCATAATCCTCTAGAAAACTAAAGTGTTAACACAAACGGGTTCCCACATCAATGAACTAACAATGTCCCGAACCCAACAATTCAACAAGACTCAATTTAAAGAATAAAAATAAAAGAAATAACTTATTTAATTCCATAATAGATTCCATAATAAATTCCATTCCTAAAATATATTCACACTAAAACCAGAAATAAATAAACAATGCTGTCATATATTCATAAATTGATTTCTCTACTAAATTATCCTCTCAAAGTTGTAATTTAACAAATCAATAACAAAAGAACAGATTTCTTTCTATTTTATTATTTCTACTATAACCAGATTTTGTTTTATTTTAACCAGAAAAAGAAACAGAATATTTACTGACTAAATTAAATGGTTACAACAACAGTTAAATCAGTGCAATCTGAATAAATGAGTTAATAAGTATATATACAAATATAAATATATATATATATATATATATATATATATATATACGTACATATATATATATATACATATATGAAATATATTTATAAAAGTAAATTTTGCACAGTGAATAAAAATAGAAATTCGCGTTTTACAAAATTAATATATATATATAAATTTGAATGGGAAATTTTAATCCCAAAAGAATGGCACAAGAAAATATGCCCGGCCGTGGACAGTCCGCAGACTGTCACACGGTACCGTCGGCGGGGTGGTGGGTACGGCCGAGGCCGAACCACCACTTAGCCATTGTTTATATAATACCCAAACAAAAATGCTATGAACAGGACCGACAGAAACATAACGAAGTTTGATGATTTAATTTTTCATTCAATATTTATATATGTATAAATATATATGTGCATATATATATATATATATATTTATATTTATATATATTCCATATATATATATACTGGAATCTAAACATTTCAACATCAGGGAAGAATAAACATTGTACTTTGTGCAAGAGGAATATTTTATAACATATATGCATAACAAGAATATCACAATTCTAGAAGTTCATTGAAAAGAAATTTCTCTTTAAACAAACATGTATTATTTTTTTTTAAAACGAAACAACAGAAGTACTGTTCATTACCAAATTTCAAACAAAACCTCTTTTCAATAAACAATAGCCCAGAACCCCACAAAAATTCCATTTTAACAAATAACAATCCCGATCCCCAGTTAAATTTCCATTGATTAAACAATAATCCAAAAGATTTCCTTCCACACACTTTTGATTTCCAACCCTAGATGAAAATTTTATATACATAGATCAATTCCTATTTTAATAGAGAATAAATGATTAAAAGAAAAGAACCTGGCGTCTTATGCTTGAAAAAAAAATTGTAGAAGCTTATCCCTCTTGCTGAACTAACTCCTTGCTACCGATCTTTCCCAGCAACAGATCCAAATCCTTCTTCCTCTTCAATAATTTCTCCAAAAAATAGAAAAAGAAACCAAGGACAGAAGATGGTTGAAAGAAAAATTTCTCTAGCATTCGAACAATCATCTTCCCCAATAAAGAAAACCCCTTAATAAAATCAAAGTCCAGAAAACCCTTCCAATTTCCTCTTCCCGTGAATACCAGAAGTCACTTCCAGAAAAATCAAAATTAATTAATAATCCTTTAATTCCTTTTGTTACTTTTTTCATGCATTTTCATTTACTTTTATCATGCAAATGGATTAAAAATTAAAATTGAACTTTTATGTGTTTATATATCTATCATCCCCACAATACTTTATTAGATAATTAAAATCAACCATTTGTAAGATTCAAAATAAATGTAATATTTTTACCACTACTACTAATATTTATCCATTGCTTTATTTATTTATTATTTTATGTTTTAATTTTATTAATTACTTAATTATTTAAATCACAACCTAAAACCATACACCACATTAGATAAATCATAAAATCGCAATAACATACAAATACCAATGCATCAACACAATGACTATGACCAAGACGCACAAACCAAGAAGGTACAAGACTGTTGACACCTTGGAACGGAGTTACTTTCATGTCACCTTTATTCAACTTCCTGCCGTTGGGTTGGTTCAATGCTCGCCCAGACCTATCAAAATAGGTGGAATCGAGTCTTATTCCTACAAAGCCTACATCCAACAAGGTGATATACAATATACATACATAAAATCAATTACAAAGCATTGTGAGAAGGATTTGCAGTGTAGCAGGGCGCTCATGAACGAGTGATGCTACCTGTCCCCTCACCAATTCATATCATCATCTAAAGCATTATAAATTTACATTAATTTGCATCAATATCACCAATTACTATTTTCTAGTCTACTGAATTCCAAATAATTTCATCAAAACAATTGTAATAAATATCATCATAATATCCATGGCATCATAGGAGCAATATAATCAGCAACAGTCTAAACTACCACAACATAATATCAATAGTATCATCAAAACCACAATGTGCCAAACAAAAACCACAGGGAATGTCAAAAATCAAGCAGTAACATGAGGGGTATTACATCCTCCCCCCCTAAAATCCGACTTCTTTTTAATGTTATATTTCTCTCGATTAATTAGTTGGGGATTTATTAGAGCCTTTTCCCAATAAAAGAATAATATAAAAATTACATCCATAAGAGAATAAATTGTCATAACAGTTTGGTGTAAAACACCTATACAAAAACATGAAGAAATATTAAATTACCATTACAAACATTTAAACCAAAAAATAATTAAAATATATATCAAATTATAAATGCCACTCCATACAAACACCACAACCATAACTAACATCATAAATAGAAAGGGAATCAACAAAACTCCCTAATGCCAAAATCTTGAATTCTCTACCACATTGCAATCCACTAGGTATTCAACCTCTATTGCATTAGGGTTCTACTTTACAACTATCAAGACACTACCAAGTATGGGATCAAGTGATAAGAACCTAATTCAAGAAATAAATCCTTCCTATACCAAGCTCTGTGGATCTTATTTGCAAAAAAAATAAGAATTGTGAAGTTGCTAGAGACCTCTACATGGCATTGGCTATGAATCACCATGGAATTTGTCAACACCTTCCCTATATCTACATAAAAATCATGAAGAAATAGTAACATGTGCAAGACACTAGCTTCAATTCTTCATTGTCCATAGGTATAAATCCTAAAGGAGCTGAATGGATGTTCTTTTAACACCATCACTAATAATTTTCTTCCATATTTACCACCATCGATTCCTTAAACTTCAACACCTCCATATCCTTGAAACATATAGGGAATAGAAAGCATATAATCTATAAACTCTAAGAAAAATTAGGGATAGCTAATACCAATTTGAATGAAATCTTCCCTTGCATTGCAAGCCTTATAATGTAGGGGACATGATTATCCAAACTAGTGTCACCCAAAACTAATTTAAAAAAACTTAAGGCAACTATTTCATTATAAGTGAAGGTTTAAAACAGGCTCTTATCCATGAGTTAATCTCTTTGTAAAGGATCCCTTTCCTTCTAATATTTATGATTTATTATCATGGCGATCATTGAACTATAGACCACCCAAAGGATAAAACATATATTGCACAAAAATACCACCACATGAAAATTTACTAGTAATAAGACACAATAGTCAAAAGCCACCAATTATGTGGATTTAACGATGTTCCTATGCACACTACATAAATGTAGGTAGATGCTTTATTATAATACATTATTACAATATTATCTTAGTAGGCCAAGATTAATACTAACTATTTCTAATATCTCAACTCAAAAACATAATATCATACTACCGAACATAAATAGAGATATAACAATAAAAGGCACAACTATCAAACATAATATCCTTGTGGAGTTTAATAAAGCTAGATTTAAAAAATCTTTTCTTCTTCCAAGATGGTGATATCCTGGGTGTCATTATAGAAATGCTTGGTATGGATCTCATTAAAGGATTTATTTTACACAATGTCAACATGGACATATCTTTCATGTTTGTCTATAATATCTATACTCTTATTAGTAACAAGGAACTTACCAAGCCCATGGGACAATATTACATTTGGAATAAGAACATAATAAAAATGGAAGCAATTGTTGACAACATTTCTCTTGTGAGTGTGAATATTCTTCCTCTCAAAGATAAATGTCTTTGGACTTGCTTTGATTAATATTACTTGTGATATTAAGACTAGATTCATAGTGCTGGATAAAGAAATTGTAAATATTTAAGATTCTCAAAAATTAGGTGAGTTTTTACAACCCATTGAATGTTTTGCAGTTCATGAACCTAAGAAAAAATCTTCAATCCATTTTGTCAATATCCTGCAATAGGGCGTTCTGTGAGAACATATTTCTTTGAGGCATTCTGTCAAATAGTTCACGTGCCTTGTCTAAGCTTACACATTTTGCATACATGTCTATTAGGGCAGATCCATTGCAGTGTTCATGTCCATGCCCTGTTCGAAAGCTCCTATTTTCACATAGGCTGGGAGGATGCTAGCAAAGGTTGTAGAGTATGGCTTTACACAACCAATCACATTTGGTTGGAAGTTTCTAAATATTTTCAACATATCCTGCAAGCATAGCATTCCATGAGACCAGATTTATTCGAGGCATCCAGTCAAACAGTTCGTGTGCCTTGTCTATGCTTCCTCATTTTGAAGCATGTCTACTAGAACATCATTGCCTTTCAATCCTGCTTTGATGGATTTCCATACCCTGTTCCAAAGCTCCCATTTTGGCACAAGCGGGGAGTACGCCGGCAAATAAAACTGATCGAGATTGAAGCCTGTTTGTTGCTCGTGAGGACAACCATGTCTTCTATCCGCTGCATAAACCATTTGAATCAAGCAGGAAAGGCCGTGAAAATATCTCAATGGCGAGGTAGACGTGAGGGCCTTTTGCCATGCTCTCTCGGTTTATCCGATCAAACACGCGGGAAAAGTGTTTGAATTCAAACTCTAACGGTGACTATTTCTTGAACGAAAATAGAAAAGGACGTTAGGTGACAAGAATGGGCCCATAGCCTGACTGCTAACCACTGACTGTCACGACAATTGTTTAAGTAAACGGATTTGGGCAGAGGAACGGAACAGGTTAAGGGGCCCACATCCACACACTAAGCAGTCAAAGCTTAGTGTGTGACATTTAAGCCCAGCCCAAAGGCAATCTTGAGTGTGTTCCCTTCACGACAACTTACTCTCGCAAGCACCCTTCCAACTTAACAAATATCCACCAATGCAAAACCAAACTACTCCACTTGACTTGTTTAGGACTATGTGTCATCCTTTGCAAGAAAGCTCATGCCCATGCATAGGGTGGCGGGATTATTCTCCATCCCTAGTATCTGTGTAGAACACCTAGCTCTGTGCTCGGGTGGCAGGACTACTCTCCTTTGCTCGTGTGGCAATGTCCCAGATCACATTCCATGTTCCCTGTTTACCTAAGCATTGTTTGAATGACCATCCCCCTATAGAAGGGACGAAGAAGGATCAAATTGAAGAAAATCCAGGACAAAAAGAATAAGATTGTAATGTTTTGCAAATGGCGAGTTGAATTGACAAAGAAAGTGCAGAAGCTGTGTGTGTTGTGCGACGCTCAAATGGGTGTCATTATCTTTTTTCATGCCAACAAGCTCTTTCATTTCTCCAGTCCTAGGTGGGCCTCATTATTTACTTCTAACTCACACCAAAAGCTCATACTAGACAACTTTCATTACAATAGGTTGCTATTATGCAAGGTGTAATGGAGCTGATATGTATCATAGATAACTGACTAGAGATTTTCTTAAAGCCGATTTAGATTTGGGAAAGAGAATGGAAGGAAACAAAAATGTGAGAGAAAAAGCTGTCTCCTCTATTATGGTGTTGTGTCGCCAAATTGTTTAGTCTTAGCAATATTCACTCACAAATAATGAAAGATGTTGACGTAAACAGATAATTGCGAGCATAAATTTGATGGTCGACTGTGCCTGTTTAGCAAATTTCTCGTGACGGAAATATTTTATTTTTAAAAATATTATATGTATAATAATTCTATAAAAAAGTCTGACAGGGTGTCTAATATCTCCCCTTTTATTGATAAAGATCCAATTTTTTAATAGATTTATAATAACGAAACATCATAAATACGGCCATACGACCATCAAATTTATGCTCCAACTTAGAGCCTTTCAGACGAACAACAAATGGAGCTTTTCTATTTATTCCCTAAGATTGAATAAAATGGTGTTATTTGGGATTGAACGTTTATAGTTGTTGGGGAGATGCACACTCTATTAGAGCTTCTCAAGTTTTGAGAAAGTTATTAAGATTATTTGGAATAAAAGATAATAAGTTTTTACAATCTATATTGATAATTGATGAATATTTCTAGATTCAATTGTGTGAACTTTTTTTTACCAACATTTCAGATCACACTCAGAGATCCTTGAGCTTTCTTTTCTCATCCTGATGATGGATCACAAATTGTGATCTAAAACGTCGATGCAAAAATATTCACACAATCAAATTCTAAAATATTCAACAATTATTTCGAATATATTTTTTTTATTCTAATTGTATCAATTTTAGAGTTTATATTTAATTATAAGAGCAAATTATTATTTTTTGTTTTGTATGTAAATTTAAAAATTAATCATCCTTATTCATTATTTTACATTCTATTTTTTATATTAATATACAATTATAGAAATAATAATAAAGTTAATATAGTCATTTGTTTATTTCTTTTTAAATTTTTAGTTTTTTAATTATATCTAGGCTAGAAAATCATGATTACATTATTGAGACACATAACATTAATATTAGAACAATGACAATGAAATATTAATATTTCATGTGAAATTCAAGTATATATTTTAATTTGTTTTTAAACTATAATTTTAAGGTTGCTTGGTTGCATATTTACCATTAAAATAATGAAATTTCCATAATTCATATTGAATTAGTCAATGTTTCTTCTAAATTTGATCAATGTAGAGTTTTATTAACAATGTTTCAGATCAAACTCCATGATCAATCATTAGAATATGGAAGCAAGAGAAGATAAATATGAAGATTTTAATAAATCAAAATGACTAAATAAATAAAACACACATTAACCTATTATAACTATTAATTATTTTATTTGTAGAAAATTATCTTATAATCTATACTATAAGACAATAATTAGAATGATAATATTATCTATATTATCTTATAATAACACATTAAAAGAACATTTTATTTATACATTTCTAATTATCATATTATATAGCATTCTAATATTGTAGCATAATATAGCGGTAACTATATGCAAGCATGAATGCACACAAAAAAATCAGATATTATAGTATAATGCTAATTGTAACTCCAAAAAATATTATTATAATATATATAATTAATATTAAAATTAATAAAGGGATAACAATCAAAATATAGTTATAAGATGGTAAATAATATTATTTAAAATATCTAAAATATGAAAATATGCAAATTAGAAAGCTATGTAATAATATCTAAAATATGTATTTATTATGAGATAATATATGCATTTATTATAGCTAAAAAAATTAACTATAAAACACCTATAGATAATATTAAAATTAAATAAAGGGTTAATTATAAACTATAGATTTATTATAAGATAATATACTTTTCTTACTATATTATGCTATTTATACTTGGTTATATTTGTTTTATGCTAATGTACACAAATAGAAAGCTATAATATGATACCTCTAACTACAAAAAAAAAACATTAAAAGAGACAATTATACTTATAATACACTTTAAAAAAATCCTTTCAAGAAACAAAAGTATAATTAGAGATAGAAAGTTACTATAAAATGAAATTTAAAATATTATATTTACAACACTATATTATTAAAAATAATATATTATAAAACTAACTATAACTAAATTAAATATTAGTATAATATATCTTTAGATAATACTTATGAGCTTCAACTTGAGGCCCATCATTGGGTTTAAGGAAGGGAGTAAAAAGAAGGGGAGAACACCAATGACCTTCAACATGAGGCCAATCATTGTCTCGAAGGAAGGGACGAAAGAACTAAGGGAAGGAGGGGGGAAGGGAAGACATGAGGAGCAACAAAGAGGAAGGGAGAACTAGAGAGGAGGGGGAAACAATTTATTAAGGTGGTTTAAAAGGATCTTAGGTGAAACTTAAATTCCAACCACCATCCCGGTTTAGGTTGGAGGGGTTATTATCGATTTCAATGGGGTGATTTGGATAATTTTTTAAATGATAAAGTAATAACAATCATGAGTAGCCATATATATTGTATGAAACATTATATAGAAAATATGTAATTGATTTTTGACATGACATTGATATTTTTTTAGTAACAAAGTAATCATAACCATGTTATATCCCCTTTTAGTTAATTTCAAATGGGGAGCCAATTAGCCCATTCCAACACTTTACATGGGCTATAGTAAGTAATTAAAAAATTAATTTATTTAATATTAAATTAAGTTGCATGCAAAATGTTTTAATTTTCAAATATTATTATTTAGACCACTTAAATATTTAATATTTAATTTATGATCTGGCTCCATTATTTGAGGCATTGGGAGTTATGGAGTATTTCTAACTAGAAGATATGAGACTGGATTTTATTTTATGTTATTCATTTCTCACGAAAGAGGGGCATTTCAATTTGTTTCTCTGCTTATTTTGAGGTAATTACACATTTGAGAAATCACATTTTATCATACAAAAACTCTACCAAAAATTGTTTGGACACTTGTGTGTGTGCATACAAAAATCTTAAGTGGATGAAAACCCATTGAAGATAAGAATCAAACAAAGAAACCCCTTGGGTTCAAAGATAAAATTAATTTAGGGATTGCAGTGGAGTTCAAATATATTCATAGAATAATTTATTTCACTGTGTGATTATTTAGTTGCAAGTTGTAAGTGAAGATGTGTGTTGTTTTGCTTATAGTTTGGATTATATTTTTTTAGAGTGTGTGATGTAGCACATCATTTTGATTATTATTTTCTATTATATCCTTGTACATAATATTTATAGGGTGCACTTATTCATATCTAGGTTGAAGTCTTCCAATGTTGTCAATGTGTGCATGCTACAATATTATGGTGAGAGATTTTGGTGTGATAGTTTCAAACTCTTGCTTATGTTGTATTTTTTGTTGTTGTTGTTGATTTTGTTTTTGCAGTATCATATTTTATGTACTTTTATTAGATAATATCAATAGAGTATTTTGATTCTATTTTCTATGCAAAACTATGTCAAGCTAGTCACCTAAGATTGGAGAAATTGATGGAATTTTTGGATATTTTAGTTTATGTTTGAAAGTGATTATATATGGGTTGAATATCATGATTTGCATTAGATTTTTGTGGTCCATTAATTTTAATTAATTTGGTAAGATGATTCATTTAGGATATTACAGTGGTACAAAAGCTATGATCTTTCCAACTTATTGGATAAGATAACCATTGTTGCAATTTATTCATCTTGCATGCTATGTTTTAAGGCTACATATTATTTACCAATAATTTCATGTTAGTATTCATTGTTTGCATGTTAGTTTCAATAGTTACATGTTAGTGATCAACACTTGCATGATAGTATTCAATTTTTGCATGTCAATTTTAGAAGTTATATGTTAGTATTCAATGTTTGATTCTTGGTGAAATAGAGATTTGGTATCATGAATCTTCTTCAAAATGTACTAATTAAATTGGTCAATATAAAAGAAGAATGAAATAATTATTTGGAAAAATGGGATAGAGATGATTTAATTTACCAATTTTAAGCCCTCAAAGTTTTTAGTCAATATCAAAAGTTGTCTAGTGAATTCAAAAAGCTAATGACTTTTGATGACTATTTGATTTATCTTGAAAGAAGGAATATAGATAAAAAAGACTTTATAACTACATAAGAAGACAAAGAGAGGAAGAGGAAAGTTAAAAAGTTTCCAAGGATGGATAAAAATTGAGATAGTTGAACCTAAGCTAAATAAAGTTTGTATAAACGAAAAATTCACCATGTCACAATAAAAAATAAAATCATATAAATTAGTTGAGAAAACAAAAGTGTTGTTTTTGTAGAGAACATTGGGATCTAAATCAAAGATGTGGGAGAAAAGGAAAAGAAATATAAGAGCTAGAAAAGAAAAAAAGAGAACTAGAAGAGATGATGGATACAATAAAACTGGAAAAGAACAAGGAAGAAATTGTCATGGTGGATCATAAAGAAAAATTGGAAGGTATGAACCTTTTTTTGAAAAGAATGTTCTAGTTCAAAAAATATATGAGGTTAAGTCTAAATATGACCTTGTTGGAAAGCAATAAGCATGAACATAAGAAGAATTCCTTAGCAAGTACTAATATTCAAATCGAGTTTGTAAATATTTTCAAATTAGCTAATGAAGATAAAAACCTTGATTATTTTTTCAATAATAATACAAGGTGGGAAAAAGTTAGAATAAATTGATTGTAGCCACTCCATATAGTGCAAAAAATTTCATCATGAAATTATCAAACGATTGGCATAAAGAGGAAGGACACAACTTGCGACAAGGAGCACATGAATCACGTTTCTATAATTCAAAGTTGTTTGTTCATAAGAATATATGATCCATGTAATTTAAGGTAATGCATATGGAGGATACAAATTTTAATAGATGTAATATCATATGTATGAATAGACTCACCACCCCATGCAACCAAATAAGTATACAACTTAATATATCCATGGGTGAGAATTAGGCATACAATGAATTATATGGTGAGACTTAATATAGCTATGAATGGTGGATGGATACATTTCATTAGTAAGATTCTATAAAATCATAAAGTTAATGAGATTAAGTTCACCACTAAAGGAAGGGATATCATAGCTAAGAGGACTTCTTAAGAAGAACAAGTTATTTGGGAAACAAGTTGCTTGATGATGCAAAGAATACAAACTATTTTATCATTTGGTAAGCATGTTCATAGACTTTGTTTTTTTTTTTACAATGATAGTAGGAACATATAATTGAAAGAGTAAGTGATGTGTGATGATCAATAATTTTAATGCTAATCTCAAGGTTGGTAAAGTGATTGGAATCATAGATGGTGAAATTAGTGATGTGGCCAGCATGAATTAGGACAAAATTAATTTGGTTTAGCTATGTCTACTATTTCAAGGAATAATTAACTTGATAAAGTAATTTATTGTTTGTTATGTGTAGTGAGTGCTACTAGAGAATTAAATGAAGATGAAACCAACAAAGATAATTTCATTTTATAATTTCATTGGCTGCAAGATCTTAATTTTCTCTTGTCCTTGCATATTACAATTTATAGAAGAGTTTGATGATAAAAGAGGCAAAAAGGATGAATGTGGGACTAACTTTTAACCAATAAGAAGGAGCCACTTGTCAAGAGATGGATGGGTGAAGGATGTGCAATTTTTGATGAATGTGCCCATAAATGCATATATTTGAAATTTGAAAATGTTGAAATGACAAGGTGGAGGGAGAGTCAAATGGAGTAATGGCCACTTGGCTCAATGCAAAAGGAATTGTAAGGTGACATAAATGCCTTGTTGGAAGGACTCATCCCACTTCGATATGAATTCAAATTTGAGGTAATATTCTCTAAAGATGCTTTGTTGAGGGAAAATGAAGATTTAATAAATGAATTAAATGATTTATTTGTGCAAGTGGGAAAAGCTAGAGGATGTGACATGAGTTTAGATTAAATTAATCAGGATTAGATTAATTTAAAGAGGGATTAGATGATTTTACTTTTTGACTTAGATTTATGGATTAAAATAAATCAAAAGGAGATGAAAAGTGATTTAGACCTAGTTACATAAATGTTTTGATTTATTTAGCTAAAGGGAATGATGTTAGTGGTTTAATTAAATAAGTTTGATTCATTTAATTAAATGAAGAACTTTAGAAGTTAATTAAATAAGATTGGTTTATTTAATTAAAGAGGGACCTTAGGATTTATTTATAATTTAATTAAGTAAATTTGATTGATTTGATTAATAGAGGAATTAAGATGGATTAATTAAGTAGTTAATAAAGGGGTAATTTAAAGAAGAATCAAAGTTAGTTGATCAGACTTTTTTGATGTCTACATTTTGCCCCTCTTTGAAGCAATGCACTTGCTGTGTTGGTTCAAAGAATAAACTTACCATGATCAAAATTCAAAAAAAAAGCTAATTTTTTTGAATGCCCCAGTAGAAAGTACACTGGTACATTGCCCCCTCAAGAGATTAAGGGAAAAGATTCAATTTGAGGGTCGATATCACAATAAAGAGGTTCAAGATAGACATATGGATAGTTGTGATGATGATGCAAATGAGATGGCTTTAAGATGCTTAGAATAACCAATCTATATTATCCTAAACAACTTAAATGATGATATGATATGATGATGCCTATATGATTATGCAATGGATGTTTTATGCAAATGTATGATTTATGAGATGCTTAGACTAACGGATCTATATTATGATGATGAACATGCATGTGAGATGATCATTGTTTCCTATATGATATGATATGATATGCAGTATGTTGATGGTTTGTGGATGCAAGATGAATGCACTGGTGATGATGATTACCTGATCATGATGTTGTTAGCGTGGAAAGGAGATAGAAGAAAGCAAGAGATCCCAACAAGACATGAGTTGATGATGATGGGAGATGGATGATTCACTTATCAGGAATTGGGACTTTAAAAGGGCCACTTACCTTACGTTTGATAACACACAAAAGCATGATGCATCAAGGTATAAAGAACCAGGATGGCGTTGCACTTAGTGTGATGGACTTTGACTCGCCAATTAGATAGGAGTACTCATGTTCACACCTTACATACAAAACCTTATTTAAAATGCAGTTCAGATATTTCAAACATCTCAAACCAAAACATAGAAAAGAAAGCCTATGTGGTCAACAAGAAAGCCTTCCTATGTGGTCAACAAGACACCTAAAACACCCTCCCTACACCCAAATAAAGCATGCATGACCAAGGTTATATTACAAGAACATCTAACAAGCACAACAAATAAAATATAATGATCATTGCCCCATTCCCATCTCTCTAAATCTTTTTGTTTGGACATCATTGAGAGGTTATTGGAATGAGTGCAAAGAGATAAGTCAAAAGACAAAGATAAAGTAAACAAACAAGCTAATGTTCTTCAATACCGCTAACCAAAAGGAAATGTGTTTTTACAAGATAAGAACCAAAACTATTGCCAAAAGATAATGCCCATTGTAGGAAGGATACATTCTAGGACATGTTAGTGGATGGCGGCACATCGTTTCGTTTATCCAAAGTGTTCTTTCTGATAAATAATGCCCATTGTAGGAAGGATACATCTTAGGAAATGTGATGTTATTAGATGATTGATTTGGGATTGATTGGATGATAGGCTATTGATACAAAGAGTTGACTAACTTTTTTATGTACCGACCTAAACTTGAGACCTTGAAGTTTTGAGTTTTCACTTTTAACCTGCTAGACTTATTTCTGACTATTTCACCAAAGGCAGGGGATGATGATTGATTTATTGTGAATGATGTTATTGCAGGTGAAAGTGAGATGAGACAGATGGGTTTTTTTGAATATTTGGATGTTTTTGGAGTTTTTTGACATGTTTTGAGGTTGTTTCTGGTATTTTTTCAAGATTTTTCAAATGCTTTGATTTTCAAATTTCCAATGTTTTGGGGTTTTTTGAGATTTTGACCAAGAGACTAACCTAAAGACCTATCCTATGGGCCTTAGGGGCTGATCAACATATTAGCCTTACCTATGTTATACATGTAGAGACTACGTAGTTCGACTAACATAGACTTGATTATTGATGAGATATGAACAAATGGACTGCCAGTTTATTATGACAAACTCCTAAAGGACTGACCTAAATGTCTTGGGGGATGATCAAAGATCAACCTTGTCTATGTTCAAGGCTCAAAGATCCGTAGTTCAACAAGATGACTCTGTTTTTGATTTTTTCACTGACTGTTTTACCTCTTTTTGGATTTTGATATGTTTTTGGATGTTTTTGGATTTTCTTGGTTTTTTATTAATATTTTTTTATTTTTTGATTTTTTGATTTTCAGATGTTTTTTGATTTTTTGATTTTTTTAATTTTTCAATTTTTTCTGATTTTTTGATGTTTTTTGGATTTTTTTAATTTTTCAATGTTTTTGGATTTTCTGATTTAAGGACGTCAAGAATATACATGAATTTGATCCAATGAGATCATGCCCCCAACATGATGCAATAGATTACTCTAATAAAGGTAGGACAAACTGACCTTGAGGATGGGCTGAGTAGTACTAGGAGGGATCATGATACGAACACATGACCAAGCTATGAAGGCATCTGTTTTTCAGGTTTTCACCAAGGTGCTTGCCAAAGTGCCACCGAAGTGGTTTTCACCAGAGGACGTTCAATTTTTTCTCTTTACTTTTTAATTCTTTTTCTAATTTTTTTGGATTTTTTTTCTTTTTTGATTTTTTTGTTGTCACCAAGATGCCTATTTTCCAAGTTTTCATCAGAGTAACCATTTTTTTAGGACATTTTTCTTATTTTTTGTATTTTTTGGTTCTATACCTATAAAGATTAGGCATAAAACTTTTTGAGATGGGAGTTGCTCATGGGATCTTGTAGAGGTTTGCCTTCCGGTGTTGACAATTGATATGCCCCTGACTTATAGCTCACTATGATAAAAAATGGTCCCAACTAGTTGGGTTCAAATTTTCCTTTGTTGTTTGGATTTTGGACGTTCTTCTAATTTTCTTTTAGTACCAGTTCTTCGTCTTGAAATGTCCTGCTTATGATTTTCTTGTTATAGCTCCTCTTGAGTCTATTCTGATAGACTTGAAGGTGATTTAAAGCATCTATACGCTACTCACCTAGTAGCTCTAGCTCATTTAGTCTTGATACTCACTATTCTTCATCCACGATGAGGTTTTGTAGTGATATTCTTAGTGATGGGAACTTGATCTCAATGGGTAATACTACCACTGATCTATAGACTAGGGAGAATGGGGTGACACTGGTGTTTATGTGAATGCTAGTTCAGTGGGCCTAGAGGGCGAGATTTAGCTACATATGCCAATCACGACCTGCGTCATTGACTATTTTCTTGAGGATTTTCAAAATGGTTTTATTGGTGGCTTCTGCTTGGCCATTGGCTTGGGGATAGTATGGGGTGGAGAAGAGATGTTGGATTTTGAATTTTTTGCAAAGATCACAAACATCCTAATTTTTGAATGGTGTCCCATTATCTAAGATAATAGCTTAGGGACACCATATCGGTATATGAGATAGTTCTAGATGAACTTTGATATCTATTTTCCAGTGATGTATGTCATGGGGTTGGCTTCCACCCACTTGGTAAAGTACTCAGTGGCCGTTAAGATGAACTTGTGGTCATTGGATGAGGTGGGAGTTATCTTTCCAATGAGATCAAGTCCCCACTATGAGAAAGGCCATGGTGTGACAATAGGATGGAGTTCTTGAGCTGGAGCATGGATGAGGTCCCCATGTGCTTGTCTTTCCATTGTAGGCCAATAATACCCCATCCTCAACAATTTCTTGGCCAAGGTCATTCCACTCGAGTGAAAACCACAAATGCCATTATGCACCTTAGTTAAAGCGGTCAATGCCTCCTCAACATTTAAACAGTGTAATAAGGTTCCCTCTATGCTCCTATAGTAAAGGGTGTTTCCTAGGAAAACAAACTAGGATGCTTTCTTGACAAAGGTTCTTTTCAAGCTCGAGGGTAAATTAGTAGACCTAGGACACCTATTCATAGGTAAGTATAAATGTCATGGTACCAGGAATCACTAGGACCAAAAATTTCACACACAAATTCCAACTCTGGTACCTCAAATGTGGGCATGAGAAGCTGCTCTACCTAGAATTCATGTCTCGGGGCATTGCAAGGGATGTCTAGTTAGGACCCAATCGTTGCCATGGCGTCTTCTGCTCTGTTGTTTTCTCTAGAAATTTTTTCAAATGTGATATCAATGAATGATTCTTTAAGGCTCTCTACCATCTTTTTGTATGGAGTTATTTTATCATCCTTTGTCTAGTATTCACCATTCACTTGATTTATTATCAGCTGGGAGTCTTTGTATACTCTGAGAGCCATGATGTGCCACTGCACTACTATTATGAGACCTATGGTTAAAGCCTCATATTTTGTAATGTTATTATTGCAGGGGAGTGCCAATTTATAGGACTTTGGTATGTAGTCCCCATCTGGAGTGATGAAAAAAACTAGATCTTGATCCATGTTGTGTGTATGAGCCATCAAAGTAGAGTTTCCAATGGTTGGCTATGCTAAGATTGAAGATGGATTCATCTGGAAACTCTGATATGAGTGGATTCTTTGAATACATGGTGCTTCTGTAAGTTGATCTACGATTACTTGAACTTTGATTGCTTTTCGTTCCACATACTTGATGTCGTATTTAGACAAAATCATGACCCATTTAGCCATCCTTCTAGTGAACATTTCCTTTGATAGTAAGTACTTCAAGGGATCAATTTTGACGATGAGTTTAACTTTGTGTGCTAACATGTAATGTCTAAATTTATGTGAAGCAAACACTATTGCTAGACATGCTTTCTCAATGAATGAGTAGTTTAACACATGCCTAACCATTGTGTGACTAATGTAATATATGGCCCTTTATGTCCCATTTTCATCATGTTGAGCTAGAAGAGCACCGAGGGCTGTTGTTGTTGTTGATACATAGAGGATTAATGGCTTTCTTGGGATCAGTGGCATGAGGACTGGCAGTGTAAGAAAATATTCTTTGATCTTATTGAAGGTTTCCTCACACTTTTCATCCCACTTGTATGCTACTTCCTTGTGAAGTAGGTGAGAATAAGGGATTTGTTTATCCACCAATTGTGCTATGAATCTTTGGATGGACTGAAGCTTGCCTTGGAGGCTTCTCAATTGTTTCAATGTTTTGGGTGCCTCCATCTCAAGGATTGCTTTTAACTTGGTAGGATCTACCTCAATACCTCTCATTGACACTATGTATCCTATTGAAAATTTCCTGATTGTACGCTGAAAACACACTTCTTTGGATTTAATCAGACCTTGTATTTCTCTAGCCTGTCAAAGATGGCACTTAAGGTTGCTATGTGATCTTTCCTCTTTCAAGATTTGGCTACTATGTCATCGACATAATATTTGATAGTTTTATGGATCATGTCATGGAAGATTAACGTCATGGCCCTTTGGTATGTTGCTCTTGCATTCTTCAAGCTGAATGTCATCATATTCTAGCAGTAAGTCCCCCATGGACAAGTGAAGGTCATTTTGTGTTGGTCTTCTTTAACAATCATTATCTGGTTACATATCCCAAGAAAATTTCCATCAGTGAAAGCATTTTGTGTCCCATCATCATGTCCACAATCATGTCAATGTTGGGAAATGGGAAATCATCTTTTGGACATGCTTTGTTTAAGTCCCTAAAGTCTGTGCAGATTCAGATGCCTCCATCAGGCTTTGAAACAGGAACCAGATTTGACACTTTTGGATAATCTATTGGCCATATGAATCTTGCATCTAGTAGTTTCTTCAATTTCATCTTGACTAATAAAGCAATTTGAGGATGCATTTTCCTGAGTTTTTTTCTAACTGGCTTTGCTTCAGAGTAGACTGCTAAGTGATGAACCACAATATCTAGATTGAGCCCTGACATGTCTGCATAGCTCCATACAAAATTAACTTGTCTTTCTCTCAAGAAGGCTACTAGGAGCTCTTGTTCCTCTGATAGTAATGAATTTGCATAGAATGTGATGTTCAGGGTCCCCTCTATTCCTAGATTAACTGGATTGCGTTTTTCTATTAGGACTGCTGATTTTTCCTGATTAAGAGCTCTGAAAGGAAGATTAAATCCCCCATCCTCAAGCACCTTAGAGTGGTTGTCATCATTCGATGTGTCCTTTATTTTTACTATTTTTGGGTCAGAGAGTACCACAGTGTGGTTTTCACTCAAGGACCTAGAGATTATTCTTAGTTTTTCAATTTTAGGATTGAGGGATTCAATCATTTCCCCATAATATGCATGTGTATCTAGCTCTATGATGAATCTTGCTTTGTGATCCACACATGGAATATTATCTCGCAGTCTCATGAATTCTAAGAGCACCTCATCATTTTCAATTGTTTGAAGAATTGGTGGTCCTCATTGGTGGTAATCGATGAGTTGTGGGTAGACTAGACATATTTCATGGTTTTGGTTTTCAAACTCATAAGACAGGGTGCTAATCATGAGAATGGTGGTATCCTCGAAGAGCATGGGTAGGTTGGTTATGGGATCCTCATCATCACTACTACTACATACATCAGTTATGTCAAATGTGAAGTTGTCTAAGGGTAGGCTAGTAGATACATGGAATCGTAGAGTAGTTTCTATTTGTTGAGGAGGATTATTGACCTTTCTAACTAGAGGACTTTGGTCGCGTATGGTTATACTCGAAGGGGTACATCCAAGGCCAAGATTTCTCATTTGCATCTTTGGAATTATGGGTATTAGAAGCCCATTGTCATTTTGTTGCAATTTCTGGCTTCTATCATAGCCCATTATGAGCATCATTTACAAACCCTTGCTACTGTCATCCATTGGTAGATCGGCTACTAGTCTATTGTCTTGGTATAAGAGATAGAATGGGTCTTCCTCTATTACTTCTTGACCAAGATCTCCCCAACTTCTGAAGTTGGAATATCCTTTAGTGGGTGTTTGGGATGTGGAGGCTTCATTTGATTGCAGATGTCCTCATGATCTAGGAGATTGTGGTAACTCTCCTACCACAAAAGCATTTTTGGGAATCGTATAGTTTCCACAACCATTGTCCTAGATGATGACATTGATATTAGAGATGGTGGGGATGGCAAGAGTGGTGGGTGTCTCTGTTGCAAAAGTTGAAGCGAGAGTGGCTAGATCAATGTATGGTGTTGACGGGCCTTCATCATTTTTAGGTACTTGAGGTATTTTGTAGTATTTTGCCTCTAGGTTCTTGCAGTAGGAAAATGGTTCAAGATCTCCATGGATGGTGACCTCTTGTACTTCATATATGAATTTGACACATTGATGGAAGGTTGATGCTACTTCTTGCATTGCATGGATCCACGGTTGTCCCAAGAGAATGTTATAAGGCAAGTCGAGGTCCAGAACCTAACAGGTGGTTTCCATGATAGCTGGCCATACTTGAATAGGGAGTTGAATTGTTCCTTGGGACACTCTATCTTGATCATCATACACTCTGATTGTAATACCTTTGCCTTTGTCAATGGAATCCTCTAAGATTTTTTAGGTTCTTAATTAGCTTGAGGGAACAAATATTCAAGCCTACACCTCCATCCACCAAGACTCGCTTGACTTTATTTTTATGTACAAGGACCTCTAAATGGAGTGTGTGGTTGTGAGATGGTTGAGCAAAAAATTCTTGGTCAGAGAATGTAAGGAGATTCAGAGTGATGATGTTTGTGACCATAGCTTGGAATTGTTCTCCATCAAGATCTGCAAGGATGGTGGATGAAGCCAATGCTTCTTCAAGGATTTTTTTTGTGGGTGGATGAAATTTTTAGCAACTCTGTGATGGAGATTTGTGTTGGGGTTCTTTTCAATTGATCAAGGACATTGTAACCACTGGGAACAGACCTTGGGTTGGATACGGGTGCTCTGTTTGGCTGAGATGACCCTGCAATGGTAATTTTTCTGCCTCTTGTGGTGACTCCACAATTGACATGGGCTCCTTTGATGGTGATGGTAGTGCAGTAGTCATCGAGGGATGCAACGGCATGGTCGTACACATGATTCATGTTCTTGAAGGTACCTTTCCACTTATCAATATTATTGTTCCCTTTAACTTTTTGATTAGGCATCAGATTCATGTATATTTTGAGGTTTTGGTTTCTTGTTGGTTGTTCCACATTTATGATTCTTTGATTAATGAGGTCTTGGACTAGGTTCTTTAATCTCATGCAATTGTTAGTGGTGTGCCCTTTGATTTTGTGGAAGTCACGAAGCTGATTTTTGTTGTACCAAGGAGGTTTCACATCTGGTTCCTAGTAATTCTCATATGTGGGATCCTTGATGAGGTTTTCATTTATTAGTTTCTTCATGATGACCTCGAGTGGTGTCCTAAGGGCGGTGTACTTCTACTTGGTGGAATTCTTGTTTCACTAGGGTGGTCCCCTTTAATTGTTGATGTGTTGATCATTTGATTATTTGGATATTGTGTTGTTGTGTTAGCTTGATGATTGTTTTGATGATGGTTTTGGATTTTTTGTTGTAGTGTGGGTGTGTTTTGTCGAGGTGCACTGATGACAACTTTAGCGTCGACAATGCCATTGTTGGTAATGCTTGTTTTCTTGCCCATGTGCAAGGTTTGTCATTATAGCTTGAAGATGGGCAGTTACTTTGCTGGTCATGATATATTTGTGTTGTTGGTTGTGTAGCAAGGGATCATTCAATGTTAAGTACCTTGAAGGTCAACTAATCATATGTGGTGATCCCTTGGACTTTGAGATGGAAATCCAAGGCACCGTCGAGGTTGGAGATGATAATGCACACTTGTTGTTCTTCTGGCATGGCCCATTTTCTCTGATTGGCTTTGGATTGCCATCGTTGTAGGAATGAAGAAAATGATTCGTTATTTCTGTAGATATCTAAATTAGACCACTTCCATATAGTCAAAGATGTCTCCTTGATAATCTCTTTGCTCATCTACTTTATCCTCTTTGCCCATATTAATTAAATCATTCATTTAATTAATATTTCATGTCCTACATAAGGTTTCCAAAGTATTTAATTTAATAAATACTTTTCCCCTCTTTCCTCTCTAAATTAAATAAATATATCACTTTATTTAATTTAGTCATATTACCTTTTGGAATTTTAAATTTATTCTTAATTCCTCACTTTCACTCTCATTGTCACATCCTCCAACTTTTGCAAGTTGGTCTCTAATCCCCTTTTAACCATCATAATTAATTTATGGTTAAGACATGTGCACACCCCTAATCATCATTAGGGTCACATCCTCCATAATTTCCCACTTGTCTCTAATTTGTCATTAATCTGTCTAATCAGGTACTTGCACAACCTTAATCACTTAATTAGGTCAACCTAATCCCCATGTCATTTATGGAATGTGTCCTAAGTTAACCTTAATAAAGGCTTTCTCATTTTGGAGAAGGCACTCGATTCCCCAAGTGAATTTTTAATTCACATTTAATCCCCCAATGCATTTCAAGGAATTTTAATTTCCCTCTCTCATCCCCATGTGGATATTTGAGAAATTTTTAATTCCTCACATGTCCTCTCACCCACATGGGGACAAGGACCTCCTTTATGAGGAGATCTTGTCCCAATCCCAAGGTACTATGTACTACCTCCATGTCATGTACTCTCCTTCCAACTCATGTCCACATCATCCTTTTCAATCCACTTCACATGCCAAATGTCAAGATGTGAGGGCTTGTGAGTTTTCAACTCACCATACCCCTACATCTTGGCCTTGTTGGTTTAATCGCACCATCCATTTCTCTAGAGAATTCAAAATTCTCTATAAATACCCCCTCTTTTCTCTCATTTAGGGAGAGATCATTTATGCTAGCCAAAAGCTTGCAAATTTTTCTCTTGAGCCATACTTAGCCAGATTCTTTAATTTGCATCCATTTTCACCTATTTTCCATCCCCATTGCATCTCACAATTTACATCTTTTTCCATCAAAGGAGCATACTGTTGGGACTACAAATTTTTTGCATAATTTCACAAGTTTTCATCCCCCTGAGTTCCTGTGTGAGTCCTTATCGTAAGCACATCTTCCCTTCCATCTTGAAATTGTACTTACATTTTTCATTAATCCATCGTGTCATGCTTTTTTCACATTCTGGTTTGTATCAGTGTGAGAGTCCAGGGTCTCCCTGATCCATTCTTTTGCTTGTAAACGTCTGTGTTGCCTATCGGCAAGATGTTTCCTATGTCACAGCAATTGAAGTTTACTTACAGGCACCTTTTGGTAGGACTTATTCACGGTCTCAGCGACAGAGGATGATTCACATTTCAGCAAGATTTTGGTCGTCGATATAATGTTTCACCCAGTGCTTTGTGTCTTGGCAACCTGCTTGAATGAGGATACATCGGCATGAGTTAGAAGATTTGCTAAAATGTCATAGCAATCTCGCCGGGTCTTACTGACAAAGGGTTTTATCAACAAGTTCTCAGGAGGAGTCTCACCGAATGACACATATGAGGATTCACTTTGGCCAAACTTATTGTGTTCAGTGTGAAGTCATAGCGATTTCATTTTGTCTCCCCGACTAGCAACTAAATGTCTTATCGGTAAAGGTTCTTGCTTCGTTGTAATGTCATAGCGAGATTGTTTTATCTTGCCGACCGATGATGGAAGGATTGACTTATCAGCGTAAGTTAAGGGCTTCGGTGGAATGTCATAATGACTCCGTGGTGTCTCACCGACTTGTGGAAAGAGCTTTCGGTAAAAGTTGAAGTTTGCAGCAAGAGATCATAGCGATGTACACATGTCTCACCGACGGAGCATAAAGGTTCTTTTGAAATAGATTTCGGTGTAAGATTTGCATTCTCTTGGTGACCTAAAGTAATCTTGGGGGACTTTCAGTGTAGCATAATATTGTCTACATGAGATCTCCCCGATAGTTGGAAGTTACAGAGATATACATGAGGACTCTTCGGCAAGAAAAATCATATGTCTTGGTGACCAATATGTATCATGTGGACTTTCGGGGAAACATAATGAAATCTATATGAGGTCTCCCTGAGAGTGATAAGTCACGGCGATAGGTTTTGGTCATGTGGACTTTTCGGTGAAACAAAGGATAATCTATATAGTGTCTCCCCGATTTTGAATTGTCTTGGCGAACAAATTGTATTATGAGGACTTTCGATGAAGCAGAATTTTATCTATGAGAGGTCCCACCAATATCAGAATGTTACGATGACTATGAATGAAATAATACATCGGTGAGAGATATCTTATGTCTCAGTGATAGAAAGAATGTAACATGGGGCTCTTGATGAAACATGATGTATGCTGTATGACATCTCACCGACGGTAGAAGGTTAGGGTGAAACACCAGGAGCACGGGATGATAGCATTATAATTGCCTTCAGGATACTTGCAGTGATGTCTTGGTGACTATTTACTGATGATTAATAAGTTCAAATGTTGTTGGCCGATATGTGAATGTTAAATTCTGTAGAAAACTGACATGGATTTTCCTGAATTCTATAGTGGCCGACATGATCTCGAAGTGATTTATTTCCTGATGCTGGTGTATAAATATGCATCGTGATTGTAATTGAAATATTAGATTTTAGATTAGAGGCAGTAGATAGAGATGGATACAATAGAATAAATTTCTCAGGACAGAGACTATGGTGCATGTTTTCAAATGGAGATTTCAATGAAATTCAGCTGGTGTGGTAGTTTATCTCTGGTGTCAATTGTCTATTGAGTTTATTGAAAAGTATTGTTAAGCTGTCTCCAAGTTGATTCTTTCTAGTTGTTTAAATTGATATAACAAGTTTATTTTCAGTTTATTAGTGCACATTTGTTGTATCTGTGTGGTTAATTAATTGGTTCTCTCAAGAAGAGATTAAATCCTTTTGGTTGATCACAATAATCAGGGAGATTCATCTGGATTATTAAAGTAGAGCTTAGTAGTCACAACCTTGCATGTTTATATAAGTATAAACAGAACATATGCCAGCAATTAGAGTTTCTTCCAGAATAAGTTTCCCATTTCTGTTTCATTGACTCTACATACCCAATAAGGCACTGGTCTTTGCATTTCATCATTTGATTCATTCATTTTCTCTATATCTGTTAATTAAGCATTTTAGGATTTAGATTAGAAGATTGCTATTTCCCTTGAATTCATTTGTTCACTTTCATTTGCCATTGTGGACAAGTCACTGTAAGAGAGAAAATTATAAGTCAAGTCTGCTTCATTCAGATAGGTACACCCGCCTAGGTTTAGTAGCACCTAAAGAGTAGAAGGTTTAATTCATTTGACCTTGTCTATTACCCTAAAACGTTGTGAAAGCTTGGCAACCTTTCGTGGTTCAAACCTGTGTTTTTGAGAGCTAACACATACAACATCAAATATCGAAGGGCCAACCAAAAGATCAATTCGAGACAAGGTGAATCAACTTCATTTGTTATCTTTGCTTTGTTTTTGAATCCAACTAGGCCAATCTTGAGGTGTAGGGTGTTCATAGTTGTTGTTTGTAGTCTTTTGTTTGTTGCTTATTTTCTAATAAGTATTTTCCCCCATTCACATTTTTGGCACGCTCGGTGGGACCCACAAATGGGTTTGTATCTTTCACATTTGCTATTTTTTTTACTTTTGCAAGGTACAGGTTGTAGAGGGGTGGACCTAACCTGCAGAGTGGCGGACCCGTCCACCTAGGGGTGAACTCAACCTCGAGGGGCGGACCTAACTTGACAGGTAGCCAGATCTAACCTCTAGGGGCGGACCCGACCTTGCCGAAGGGTAGAACTACCCTCCACTGACTCCAGAAGTTGACTTTTATAGATTTTTCATAGAGGGTCGGACCCGCCCTCCAGACAGGTGGACCTGACTTAATAGATAGGCTAACCTATCCTCCATATAGATAGACCTACCCTTGAAACAGGTGGACCTGACCTAGACAACTTTTTTTAGAAGGTGAAATTTTAGTTTTTAGCACTCCTTTTGGCTTTTTTAAGTGTTTCTAACCCCTAACATGTCTTGTTTGATCTTTACAAGCACCTAATCAACATTTGGTGAGGAAGAAGGACAAGATTCACTAACAATTTTTCTTGCAGGGTTAGTTACTTATCAGCCACTACTTATTTTTTTGCATAACTTAGGCACATAGTCTAACTATGGGGGTCAATTAATCTTGTTTACCATGCTTCTTGGTAAGATATTTGATGTATCCAATCCCCTTGCGCTATTTGGTGATCCTAGGTGATGAGAAATCATAGCTTACCAAGTACTTTTGAGTCACCCTGTTTTTCTTTTTCTTAGCGGGACCTGCTTGGGGATTTCATCACCCCAATGGGATGATTCCAGCCACGCATACCAGCGGGGTGTATAAATGAGGAAGAGAAAAACTTATACCTCAATCCAACCATGTTGTAATTGGCAAAGCGTCAAGATGATGTGAAGAGTTGGTCTGAGCCTCTAGTATCTCTTTAAGGTTCCTGACTCACGCTTGTAATAGGTTGTTGTTCACGGTTTGGGCCTCATGTACTGAGTGTATATCGAGGACTCCTTAGCAACCATGTTCATACTAGAATAGAAGACTTTGTTAGCCATATCCCTTTCTACTAATCTTAGGATTGTGTTGTCTAATTGTCTTATTTGTGCAAAACCAATAATTTTCTCTTCAGCCATATCCTTTTGATTGTTCTTTGCTATGTTTTGGCTCCTTTGCCTTAGTCATATTTTGAAAATTCAAGTTTAAACCTGTCTAGGGGTGGACCTGACCTCCAAGGGTAGACCTGACCCATCTAGGGGTAGACTTGGCCTTTGAACTAGCCTTTTTTAGCCTGTTTTAGCCAAGTTTGACCAACTTTTGCTCTATAGGCAGACATGCCCTCCCAATAGGAAGACTTGACCTTTGAATAGGCAGACCTGACCTCCAGGGGCAGACTTGACCCATCCAGGGGAAAACTTGACCTTTGAACCAGCCTTTTTTAGCCTGTTTTAGCAAAATTTCACAACCTTTTATCTAACAGGAAAACTTTCCCTCCTGATAGGTAGACTTGACCTCTGGACAGGTGGACCTACCCTCCACAGGTAGAAATTCCCTCTACAGGGGCGGACCTGACCCTTGACCGGTCATTTTTATCATCCGTTCATCATTTGGGACACCTATTTCACTGTTTAGCCCGCTTGTTTCCCTATTTTGATCACTCGTCTCCCCATTCTGAACGTTCGTACACCCATTTCAAGAGCTTGTTTTCCATCCTCAACATTCATCCCCTTAGTTCGAGCATCCATTCATCCCTTCATAGTCCCCATTTGTCCATTTTGAACCCACGTTCACTCAGCCATTCTCCACATTCCAGTTATCATTTCCCCATTTCAGATCACCAGTATTTTGTTAAACTTCGTTAAAGAAGTTGTCTAAATTGACCTAGGTGTTCATGTCTAATCATCATCTATCACAATCGACTTAGGATTTTCATCCATCCTAAGTTGATCATCCTTGTCGACCCAATCAACCCACCTCTATCTCAAGTTGGACCTAATGTCATTATCGTACATCCACCCTTTAGTTGATTAATCAACACCTAGCATTACCAAGGATCACTCTTGAACTCAATTTCAGATTCTAGTCATTTTCATTCATCATACCATCCAATCCTATTAATCAATCATCAATCCAAATTGAATCCTTATATCATCGAATCCAGGTTGACAAATTGTCTACCAATTAGCCTAATCTGATCTCCTCAAACAAATCCACTTTGATCAAATCAATCATCCAAATCAATCCTATTGAGCCACATCCATGCCAGCTAATCAATCATCGAATCAAATCAATCCTTTCATCACCAAGGTCATCCTAGCATCTTGCATGCCTATTCAGACCTGGTCACAAATAAGGAAAATGGCCAAGCAACAAGCCTAAAATTCCCAACCAAACATCCCTCAAGATCCCAACAATGCAATTAATGTCCCACAAGATCCCAATAATGGTACGAATATCCCTCGAGATCCTCATAATGGTACATCATCACAATCCAATGTTGATGGTCAAAACACATAACCACCTGGGGATAAGAACATGGTCAACAACCCAAACTTACATTTGAGGAACACTTTAGTAACCCTATCAACATGCAAATGACAGATAGCCTTCTAGAAAAATATGGGGAAGAAATCTTGGCCCACCTGATTGGCAAATGTGTCAAGCCTCCATCAGGTATCAACCTATCCAAGTATGGCAGCTCCACATCTAACATATGCCAAGGCTCACAAAACGCATGAGGTAGTTCATACGCCACCAATGTTCCTCCAGTGGAAGGTTGGCATCAACTTGAATTCAACAATGCTATTATGTACCCCATTAACAATCCACCACACCCCACAATCTCAGTCATAGGAGCTCCTCAAGTAGCTGATCCCAGCGATCCTTTTTCCTATGACATGCCACAAAACATTACACAACCACTACCATTAATGCTAACATCGCCACCCCTTTCAAATCAACCTCTCATCAACACTGGGGGCATCCCTTTTACCGCATTTCCTCCACCTCCTAGGGCCACAAACCTACCATTTCCTTCATACACATCTCAACAGCCTCCCCAATCTAACATACTACCTCTATTACTACCACAAGATACATGTGAAGTGAATGTCCCCTTTGGTATGCCACTGCCTCTGTCGAAGAACACCTCTACATTATCTCAACCACCTCATCCGCAACAACCTCCGCATAACCCATTGATTTCTTCGCAAGAACCACCACACTAATCACAAGGCAATCTATCTCGACCTCCTGCCTAGACCATATCCTCGTTCCTTGCATCCATTCTACGTCCACAAGTCCAATCACAATACAACATCCCATATCGGCCCACGCAACACCTCACATCACAACAACCTCTCCAACATTATTATCATCCTAACCAACAACCACCTTATGTGGCCTCGTAGCAGTCATAGTAGTACCTTCAGTACCAGCAGGCCAATCCGCAACATCACATTCAAGCTCCTCAACATCCCACCACACACTTTTATCAAATGAATCTATACTATATCTCACAACAACAACCCCAACACCAAAAAAATTCCTTGGCATACTAGCAAGGGATATCATCATCTCACTATCAAAATCCATACCTCAACCTTTAGACATTATCTCAACAAGATCCTTTGTCATCCTATCATCCATATCCATCTAACCCATCCTTGGCTCTCACACCACTGGTCAACTCAGATCTATTAGAAATCAAAGCCGCTCTGAAAGATCTTCAAGCTAGGACTAACAACCAATCATTCAAATTCGAAGACATATATTCCTATCCATTTGATCCCTCCATCTCATTGCTCCCCTTCCCTAAACATTTCAAAATACCAAAATTCAACAGATACAAGGGAAACACAGATCCTAAGGCCCATTTGCAAGAGTTTTACTCCTAGTGTCAAAAGTTATGCACAATGACAACTATCTCTTGCGTCTATTTCCATGGAGCCTGATAGGCAATGCCCTAAAATGGTTCATGGGACTAGAACAAGGGTCCATAAAATCCTTTGCTGATCTTTCAAAAAAATTTGTTTCTTACTGCTCCTTTAATTTGGATGACACTGATACCTTGGATCTCCTCAAAGAGAAACAATGGGAAGGTGAAACCTTTGCTAGCTACTTGCAGAGATGGCGTGCACTAGCGAGTCAAATGAAAACCCCTCTCAAAGAGAAAGATATGATCACCCTCTTCGTGGAGAACTCTCATCCCAACATGGCTCATAATTTTAGGTTGCACTGTGTCACCATATTCACTAAGATAGTGGAAAAGGGACATATCCTCGAATGGGCCCTTATTGCCAAAGGGCACATCAAGATACACCACCATGATAGAGAAAGGCCATCCAGTGATAAGTCTCACTTTTGGAACAAGAACAAAAATGCAGTGAATGATGGTGTCACCGACACTAAACATCTTCATGTGGCCAATACATCAAAGAGACAACAACCATCTGTACCTAATTCCATATCTATGCCATAGGGGGAATCTCGTCCTCCTCAACAGTCGAATCAGAATAGTCAAGTGAATGACAAACACCAGTATGCTCAATTAGGAGAACCCTTGAGTGTCGTCTTCAATAAGTTGTTACAAGTCAACTATCTGATCACCTACCCTGTCACCAAACCACTTGATGAATCCAAGCCTAAACCTACCTGGTTTAAGGAGAATGAATATTGTGAATTCCATAAAATCAAAGGACACACTTTGAATAAGTGTTAAGGTCTCAAAAACTATGTCCAAGATCTTATCAATTGAGGAGATATCAAAGTCGACGCCAGTCAAGCTTCATTGTTTAATGCTCAATTACAGATATACCAAAATGCCTTCCCTAACTATAATCAAGGTGCAAGCACCTCCAACAACAATCCCCAAGACAACAACACAAATAATATAAGCTATAAAAATGTACCCCTCAATTATGATGGCATTGTCCATTACATTGAGTAGGTAGAATCTTGTGTGTCTATGATACATGATAAAGCTAAAGATCCTCAATGTGTTGTTACTACATGACGATGCCGCATTACTGTCTCGTCAACCTCCACATCCACTCCATCAAATCCTACAAACTCTCAGTACAACATTCTTGATCACTTAGGAAATACCCCTGCTTAGATCTCAATCTTGGATTTGCTTAAGTCTTCTCTCGTACATCAAGAAATTCTCAATAGAGCATTACAGGAAACCCATGTACCTAATGACATCGATCCCACATGATTCCAAGCCTTAGTAGGACACTTGGCTTTGTCTTACCAGCTACACTTCAGCTAGAACGATATGCAAAATATTGATGCCAATCAAAACCGTCCATTGCACATTGAAGTCCTGGATGCCCATCATAAGATAAAAAGGGTCCTGGTAGATAATGGCTCTGTCGTCAATCTATGCACTCTAAAATTCATAAAACAGGTGGGGTATACTCAAGTGGATTTGAGTAACCAAATCATCACAATCAAGGCTTATGATAATGCAAAAATAAATTCTTAAGGGATTATCAATCTTCCTATTCAGGTTGGACCTATAATTTAGTATACTACTTGTCATGTCCTTGATCTAGACTTACCATATAATCTCCTCCTTGGTCGCCCATGGCTCTATGCCATGCAAACCATCCCCTCCACGTACCATCAGTGCCTAAAATTCTTGTTAATGGATAAGAGATCACCAGTTATGCCAACCCCCAACCATTTGAATATTTTTGCGTTCTAGAAGCATCATTTCCCCATTTACATTATTGTCCTAGGGTTGAAATGGAGGCATCCCAATCATCATCCTCCAATCCACCATCCTCCATGACAACCACTCCATCTCCTACCACCAATCCTTTAGTCACCAAAGTCCAGATCATTAACAAGGGGTAGGGTGAATATGAAATGCATACAGCCCTAAATGTGGCAACCATGCCACCGTCACCACACATGTACGACCAACCTTCGCAAACCACTCCAAAAGAAGACAAGACCGTCACCTTCAGCATTAAAAACATCCCCACCACCACTTTTTAGTCTCCTAGTATAAAGATAGATGCACTAGAAGAAGATATCAGTCAGTGGGTATACCGTGAAGAACCCCAACCGGATCCACCTCTAAAGGAATATTTTCAAGAAGTATACCCTTGGTAAGCTAAGTTCATAGAAAAATATAACTACCAAGGTAGGGGCCTAGGAAAGGAAGAGCAAGGGAAGTTGCAACCTATTGATGTATCAAAGCTACCAAGGAATATAGGCCTCAGATATGAAAAAAAGTAGAAAGGCCCTACAACATCATCTAATACTTCCAATAGTGTTATTGTGGACAATGGTCCCTTGGAAGACATACCTGAGGAGGAATCTAGCATACGCACATATGATGATGTTGATCACATAGATCTATCATCCCTATTTGATTGCTTATCCATCTTTACCATTAGCTTATCTCTTCGCCATCTTGAACTTATTGATTGGGACCTACGTGATAGTGCACCTGTCAGTGTATCCTTGGATACATATGTCAACCTCATGGGATTAGGGGAGGATGAACTCTCCAGTCGCAAAAAAATAAATAAAAAAATGGTCATCTAGTGAAAGCCTCCTTGAGGCACTTCCTAACCTGGGAAAAGTAAAAATAAATGATGCATCTGATAGTGAAAACCTCGAAGAGGCGCTAGAGGATGGAGACATTCATCTTCCCCTTGTGGGAACTCGATTATCCACAAGGTCATCCATCCTAATTGAAGAAACTCAAGAAGTTAATCTGAGTATTGGAGAAAACTCTAAGATCATCTATTTGGCCAAATATTTATTAGAGAAATAATATTTAGTCATTGTTCAGCTACTCCAGGATGGTATCATTAAATTTTCTTTGTCATACTCAGATATTCCAAGCTTAGACCCTGCTTTAGTAGTTCATCATCTAGATGTTTGCCTAGATGCCAAGCCTGTCAAATAGAAGCTTTGCAAGATGCATCCATAGGTAGCATTATTAGTCAAGAAGGAACTGGAGAAACTACTAGATTCCGGTTTTATTAGACCCATTGACTACTCCAAGTGGATCTCCATCATAGTGCCTGTTGCCAAACCAAACAGAGACATTCGAATTTGTACAGATTTCCAGGACCTTAACAAAGCCTATCTAAAAGATGACTTCTCGCTCCTCAATATTGACATGTTGGTCTACCTGATTGTAGGACATGAGATGTTATCTCTTATGGATGGTTTCTCTGGTTACAATCAAATTGGAATTACACCTGAGGATTAACACAAGACTACTTTTATGACACCTTGGGGTACTTTTTGTTACAATGTTATACCATTTGGTCTCAAGAATGCAGGGGCGACATATCAGAGGGAAATGACTATCATATTCCATGACCTCATCCATATTATCATGGAGGATTATGTTGATGACTTGCTAGGAAAATCCAAAACCCGAGCAGAGCATCCTGTCATCCTGAAAAAGACTTCGAGCGGTTAGAACATTACAAGCTGCGACTAAATCCAAAAAAGTGTGTTTTTGGTGTTACATTAGGAAAACTATTTGGTTTCATAGTATCTCGAAGGGGTATTGAGGTTGATCCTGCCAAGGTGAAAGCTATTCTAGACATGCCACCCCCATGCAATCTGAAACAATTAAGAAGTCTCCAAGGGAAGATGCAATCCATCCGTTAGTTCATAGCCCAGCTTGTGGATAAGTGTCAGTCATTTACCTATGTTCTAAAAAAAGACTCGACCTTCTAATGGAACCAATAGTGTCAAATAGGTTTTGATAAGATCAAGGAATACTTAGCTCATCCATTGATCTTGATGCCACCTATTCCAAAGAAACCCCTCCTACTTTACATCTCTGCCACTTCAGTCACACTGGGGCCATTGTTGGCACAACATGATGAATCACCAAAAGAAAGAGAAATCTACTACATCAATCAAACACTAGTTGACTATGAATTAAACTACTCTCCCATGGAGAATTCTTGCCTTGTAGTAGTATTCAGCACACAGAAACTCTGACATTACATGCTCAGCCATCCAGTCAAATTAATAGCAAAAATTGATCCACTAAAGTATTTGTTATCCAGAACCACTCTAACTGGTCGCATGGCTAAGTGGGTCATGCTCCTAAGTGAATTTGACATAGAGTACGTGGATTGCAAATCCATAAAGGGACAAGTCATAGTTGATTAGTTGGCTGAGGCACCATTAGTGGATGCTTACCTTCTACTCACTGAATTTCCAAATGAAGAAGTTTTCACAGTTATAGAAGCACCTATCTGGATATTGTATTTTGACGACTTATGTACTCATAATGGGTTAGGTGCGAGAATTTTGTTGGTTATTCCTCAAGGTGACTATATTCCAAAATCATTTAGGACAGTATTCCCATGTACTAAAAACATAGCAGAGTACGAAGCCCTCCTCACATGCCTCTAAATTGCAAAGTAGTGGCACATAACTCACTTAAGAGTCTTTGGTAATTCATTGTTGGTCATTAAGCAAGTTAATGATGAATTCCTAACAAAAGATGATAAGTTGTTACCATTTAAACACATCGTGGATGACTTCAAGAAATATTTCACCTTCATACAATTTGACAAAGTTCCTAGAGCATAGAACAAAGCAGCTGATGCAATGGCTACTATTGGCTCCCTGATTGACATGCCTAAAGATCGAATAGGGTGCTAGTTCCTTGTGGAAAAACTTTTAATCCCAACATATGATATCCCTGAGACTAACATGGTGTGCGACATTGTGGGTCCCACTTCCCCATGGTACCAAGACATATATACCTATCTGCATGATAATATTCTACCCCCAAATTTTACGCGCAATCAACGCAAATCCTTCATTCACCACTCTTCTCGATACATTATCGTCGGTGATATGCTTTATCATCATGGGTATGATGTAATCCTCCTTAGATTTCTGAATGAGACTGAAGCCCATATTGCACTAACAGAGGTACATAGTGGTGTTTGTGAGGCTCATTCAAATGGTATGGCTTTGGCCAACAGGATTCTCTGAGTTGGATATTATTGGCCTACATTAGAGCATGATGCTTGTGAATTCATGAAGAAATTCCTTCCTTGCAAACAACATGTAGATTTTATTCATGCTCCAACATAGGACCTTCAACCCCTCCTTGCATCGTGGCCCTTCTCTCAATGGGGTCTCGACTTGATTGGAAATATTTATCCACCATCTTCTAATGACCATACATTCATAATTACTGCCACTAAGTACTTCACCAAGTGGGTGGAAGCAATGCCACTCTCATAGATCACTGGTACTCAAATTTCAAAATTCATCCTTTACCATATTCTCTACAGATATGGTATTCCATCCACCATCCTCTCTAATAATTGAAGACCTTTTAAAAACCAGGCCATAAAACACCTCTGTGACACCTTTCATATCCAAAATCGTTGGTTAATGCCTTATTACCCCCAGGGTAATGGTCAAGCAGAAGCAACCAACAAGACGCTTATCTACATCCTCAAAAAGGTTGTCAATAACACTAGTCGAGATTGGCACCTCCATATTCATCCCGCCCTCTGGGTATATCGTACCTCCATCCACACCCCTATAGGTGCCACCTCCAATTCTTTAGTGTATGGCACTAAAGCCATCTTTCCAATCGAAGTTGAGCTCCCATCACTGAGGATTTCCTTGAAGAACCTTATCAGTGAGGAGGATGCTCATGTTGCATGACTTGCACAACTGGAGTTACTTGATGAAAGAATAATCAAAGCCTATGATCATCTACAAGTATACCAAAACCACCTTAAGCATAACTACAATAAGAAGGTTTGTCCTTGAAAGTTCTAGGTTGGTGATCTTGTCCTTAAATAGAACCAACGCACCCAGCAGGACCATGATAAAAAGGGAAAAATTGAGGCAAATTGGTTGGGTCCTTACATCATAATAGCTAAATATGGATTTGGGCCATATAGACTTTCTACCCTTGAAGGAGATCCCCTCGAAGAACCTATCAATATCATGCATCTAAAGAGGTTGTACACCTAAGTTCGCTTGGTAACCACACCTATGTAAAATTTTTTTATAAATATATATATATAGTAAAGAAAAATAAATTCGTCCTATGGTGAAAACTACCTTTTGGTGGTGCCTTGGATAAGTACGGGTGGTGAAAATATGGTAACAGGCATCATCCGTAGAGGGCTTAATCATTATCTACCTAGGCATTCTAGTTATCTTATGCTTTCATCTACCGTATCATCCTCACCCGTCCCATTCTCGGCCGCTATGTATATCTCTTGATTAAGCATTGGATGATCCATCTTGGCTATCCCTCATCCTGAGCTTTTTAGTATCCCACTCTGAGCTTATTTTATTTGTCTGATTTTTGGTCAGTTTGTGTCTTCATATAGCCCCCCATTGTGTCAGTCTCCATCTAGATCTCATCCTGTCACATCCTTAGTTGAACTACGTTGCCCCTACACTGTCACATAGGCAAGGTTGATCATTTGATCTGCCCTCAAGGTATTTTGACCATCCCGTGTTGGTCATCCATCATCTTCCTTCATCGTCCTCTTTTCGCTTTATCCATGGTCTTTTCTTGAACTATGAGGGCTCTATGCTTTTAAGTAGGCAAGTCTAATCTTTGATCAGCCCCTGAGCCCCTAGGTCTATCGGGTGTGTCAGTCTATATCCTTGTCTAGCTTTTTCTTCACAAACCAAATCCTATAGTGTCAGGACATCTGGATAATGAAAAACATCTTGTGTCAACTGGGTCATTCTAGTTTAGTATCCATCATCAATCTCAATAGGATGCATCCTTCCTAGTAGACTACATCAATCCCATCCATCCCCTTGATCCTATGGCAAAGGAGAGTTGAAATTGATTGTGATCTTTTGATGCTTTTGGAATTTGTTTATCATTTGAGCTTCCTATCAACACTTGTCATGGTCACCTTCATCCATCATATCATGGTGTACATTGACTCGTCAACATAGGGTCATATCTTGATCTTTTCTTTGTTGTTGTCTTCTCGGCTGTCCCACGTAGTACCCACCAAGATCCCCAAGGTCTTGTGTTATGCTGGGGCATCCTTGTGTGTTTGTGGTTATCCCAATACTTGACCTGACCAAGGTCATTGCGACCTTGGGGTGTCGGGATAGCCTTTTTGTTTGTTGTGTTTGTTTCATGTATTGGATGCCAACTCACCTTGGTCTTACATATTAGGGTATTTGGTATCTTATGCTATAGAAAAAATCAATGCTCCGAAGATGGAAAATTGCGTTCTTGACTGCATTTCATTTCACTATATACGTTCTTCATTCAGCCTTCTTCATGACCGATGACTTGTGATATAGGTTGTGCAAAAATTTGACTCTTTTCCCTCTTGATTTTCCTCTCAGGGTACTAATGGTTTTTTGATAGGTGCAATATCACACCCATAGTACACCTATCGCCTATCCGCATTCCCATGCAAGTCCTTACTAACACTTAGGTTTGCATTATAGGAACTCATCTTGCATTCATATTTCATGTTACATTATAGATTCAATATATTTCATAGTTCATAGACTAATTAAATTAAGCATCATAGTCTCATTTAACCCATACATGTCCATATTAACATTTACATAATACATGCATTCATCCTACATTATCAACATTAATACATGCATAATCATCCATCTACATAAGCATGAAACATCACATATGTATGCATACATAAACCAAATCATCCATCCACATAAGCATGAAATATCATATACATGTGTATACATAGACCAAATCATTCATCCACATAAGCATGAAATATCATATACATGTGCATACATAAACTAAATCATCCATCACAAAAAACATAATGCATAGTGTCAATAAGGGCTATCGCATATCATAATCAAAATAATACAATGTACATATCATCATAAAGTCTCAAGCATAATCTACCACATATCCATCATATATCATCAAATAAGGTACAAAATCCAAAGATGTAGAGCACCTCTGATATCTATCGATAAGTACTAAACATCCATCCTATGTCTGCCAAAAAACTAGTATCTTGTCATTTTCTCTCTAAATACTCTACTGTGAGCTATCCACGTCTGATCTCTATGGAGGGTCAGGCACTAGCCCTATGTGTGTAGGAGTCCCTTGATACTCATGGGTAGGAGTTCCCTAGTAACAACCATAAGGAGGAGTCTGCCGATAATCACTATACCCCCTGGTACATGTCCCTAATGACTTGGATGGTACTGGCATCTGAGGTACTTGTCTGATGTAGCATGTTGTATGGCCACATCTGCCTCTTATCCCTCCGACTCCTCCACTGCCCCAACTGCCCACTGTCCTCCTCTCTCTTGCCCTCCTCTACATCGTCCTCATGGAACTTTTCCCTCTGCCCTTAGCCATCTCTCATCCTTTGACCTGAAACCTAGCGCCCTCTCAATCGGTACAACTAGTGTAATCCATGGAGGCGGATGTCGCATGAACTATTGACCATATCTATCTGTCATCCTTGCATCTTTCAGCCCCTCCCACCTACTTGGGTATGGCACAAACTACAATGCCTCCAACTCCTCCCACACTGCATCCAGATCCAACTCATCCCCCCATGGCCTCTCTCTTATTAATCATCGGAACATCACCTGCCCCGCAACAATATCCTGTCTCACTCCAAACTGTTGCATCACTCGATTGGTTCTGTGCAGCTCCACTACACGCAAACCTCTCCCAATAATATAGCAATAGGTAAAAAAGTAACCCCTGTGTGCCTCCTCATCATCCCTCTAGCCCCTAAAGTGCCACAACATATATGGATGCCATACTATCATCTTTGCTTGCACATCGTCAAGTCGTCTCCTCCACACATCCACATCTTTGACATCCCAACACCGCAGTATCACTCCTGCCTATCCCCCATCCCAAAGCTATGGCTGCTCTGTTGTCCTACTCTCTGGATGATCGACTTGGTCACCTTAATGTGCTCCCAAGCCCACACCTATAGTAGTGTGACATGTGTCACACTCAGCAACTGTCGATAACATACCATGTGCATATGATCCCGATACAACTGCGCCAACATACATGTCCCCCATGCAAACTGACCCTCTAGACACTCGATGATGTGCTAGATCACCTTAACAAACCTGAGATGCAAGAATCAACCACTCTGATCTGGCACCAATATCCCACTAATCAACCTTGCTAGATACAATGATAATGTTGGTACCCTACAGGACAAGCATTTGTCCACATCTAGTTGCTGCTGCTAAATTGGTAGCTCATCATCGCCAAATACAACCTGCACAGAATCATCCAGTGCCTCGCCCGCTACCCAACACTCACTAACCTTGAGCCCTTCTATGGGGAGCCTTAGAATCCACCAAACATCCTCTAGGGTCACCATCATCTCCCCAATTGGTAGATGAAATGTCAATGTCGTCGAGTCGCAATGTTTTATCAAGGCTATTAGCATGGCCCTGTGGGCCTTAATCATCAGATAAGATAGCATGTGGAATAGTCCTACCTCTACTAACCTCTGGTGATCCGCACCTGTCATCACCGCCATGCATCTCCTCAGTACCTCTGACCGTCTCTCCCGCGTTTGTAAGCTCTCAACATTCTTCATCCATAACATGGCCACCATGTCATTTTTCTTATGTCTTCTATTTTCCCTCTACTTTTTTTCATCTTTCCCCCTCTTGTCAATCCTCTCGGATCCCTGACTAGGCCCTTCAATTCGTCTGGGACCTCAGCGGACCCACCCTTGTCCCTGGGTGGACCCGCTTGGTACTAAGCAGACCCCCTTATCTCAGGGAGACCCGCCTGAGCACGGGCGGACACGCCCGAGTCCCTGGGTGGACTCGCCTGAGCATGGGTGAACCTGCCCGAGTTTGCGGGAAAATCCACCCTAGCCCTCGGGTGAACTCACTCGGCTGTGGGCAAACCCACCCATTTCTGCATGCGGACCCCCTGGGCATGGGTGTACCCACCCACGTCTACGGGTGGACCCACCCGAGCACGGGTTGACCCACCCTCGTACATAAATAGACTTGCCCGAGCGCGGATGCCTCCACTCTCCCATGGTCCCCAAGCGAATCCCCCCTCCCGTAGTTTTTTTTCCCTCCTCAACTGAACCTAAAATCCTATCTTTTTTCTCCCTCCTCCCCCCCAACAAAACCCATATTTTTGAATTTTCAAAAAACTTAAATGAAATGACAAAAATCACACAGTTGGGTTTGGTGCTAACCTAGTGTGGCACGACACACTCGCTGAAGAATCACCATCTCTCGTCCCCCCAGTGCATGATGTCTCTATCGTACTCCGGAATCGTGCACTTTCACTCTTTCCCTCTCCTTCGCTTCCTCTCCTCCTCACTTGATAGTTGTCTAAATGAGTAGAGGTAATTCTTAGAATTACCTTTTATAGCTCTTTTCCATCCTTTTTCCCTTTATTTAACTTTTATTTTCCCTCAACTAATTCATTCACCCTCTATCTTTATCTTCCCGGGACTACCATTTGTGCATCGTATACCCGTTTGCCTCTGTTCAAATGCCAATCTTATTTATTTTTCATGCTCTTTCCAACGACGTATACCACTCCATACTTTTGAGAAGTTTCCCAGGACCCGTTTTCCTTTCTTGTCTGCCTTCTCAAGGGGGCATACCCTACCATTCTCTCCCAATCTTTCGCCATAAACCTTCTTTTGTGAGACTCGGGCATCCCCTTTGATTTCCCTCCGTTCGGGCCACTCATGCAAACTCTCCCATCTTGGGGCATCTTTTTTATAGTCGCTTCCTCTATATAGTCATCTGTATATTATTTTTCTTTGAAACCCTATTATCCTAACAGTATTTCAAAGAGGAGAAAAATGTAGACATCTAAATTTGACCACTTCCATATGGTCAAAGACGTCTCCTTAATCATCCCTTTGCTCATCTACTTCATCCTCTTTCCCCATTTTAATTAAATCATTCATTTAATTAATATTTCATGTCCCACATAAGGTTTCCAAAGTATTTAATCTAATAAATACTTTTCCCCTCTTTCCTCTCTGAATTAAATAAATATATCACTTTATTTAATTTAGTCATATTACCTTTTGGAATTTTAAATTTATTTTTAATTCCTCACTTTCTCTCTCATTGTCACATCCTCCAACTTTTGCAAGTTGGTCTCTAATCCCTCTTAATCATCATAATTAATTTATGGTTAAGATGTGCACACCCCTAATCATCATTAGGGTCACATCCTCCATAATTTCCCACTTGTCTCTAATCTGTCATTAATCTGTCTAATCAAGTACTTGCACAACCTTAATCACTTAATTAGGTCAACCTAATCCCCATGTCATTTATGGAATGCGTCCTAAGTCCACCTTATTAAAGGATTTCTCCTTTTGGAGAAGGCACTCCATTCCCCATGTGAATTTTTAATTCACTTTTAATCCCCCAATACATTTCAAGGAATGTTTAATTCCCTCTCTCATCCCTATGTGGATATTTGAGGAATTTTTAATTTCTCACACGTCCTCTCACCCACATGGGGACAAGGACCTCCTTTATGAGGAGATCTTGTCCCAATACCAAGGTACTATGTACTACCTCCATGTCATATACTCTCCTTCCAACTCATGTCCACATCATATTTTCAAGCCACTTCACATGCCACATGTCAAGATGTGAGAGATTGTGAGTTCTCAACTCACCGCAGCCCTACATCTTGGCCTTGTTGGTTTAATCCCAACCATCCATTTCTCTAGAGAATTCAAAATTCTCTATAAATACCCCCTCTTTTCTCTTATTTAGGGAGAGATCATTTATGCTAGCCAAACTCTTGCAAAATTTTCTCTTGAGCCATACTTAGCCAAATTCTTCCATTTGCATCTATTTTCACCTATTTTCCATCCCCATTGCATCTCACAAATTGCATCATTTTCCATCAAAGGAGCATCCAACATCAAATATCGATGGGCCAACCAAATTCATTTGTTATCTTTGCTTTGTTTTTGAATCCAACTAGGCCAATCTTGAGGTGTAGGGTGTTCATAGTTGTTGTTTTCACTCTTTTGTTTGTTTCTCATTTTCTAACAAGTATTTTCCCTTATTCACAATGTCCTTGTTTCAGAGCCAATAGTTATCAAATTCATTTGTTATATTTGCTTTGTTTTTGAATCCAACTAGGCCAATCTTGAGGTGTAGGGTGTTCATAGTTGTTGTTTTCACTCTTTTGTTTGTTTCTCATTTTCTAACAAGTATTTTCCCTCATTCAAAATTTCCTTGTTTTAGAGCCGATAGTTCCTCCAGACAAACATCCATTCTAATATTGAATGCATAATTTTTTATGAATGTGTCTAGTATTTCCTGGAATGTCTTGATGCCAGGAGGAAGGCGGGAGAACCATTCCATGGCATGGCCAATCAAACTTCTAGGAAACAACCGCATTAGATAGGTATCATCATATGCGACTTCCATGCAATGAACTTGGAATTCCCTGATGTGATCTTCAAGGTTTCCCATCCCATGATAATTGTCAAATTTTGGGATCTCAAATCCCTTCAAGAATGGTTTCATTACAAGGCTCCTATCAAATGGATAAGGACACAAGTTGTTAGGTGTTTGCATTTTTTTCCCTAACTGAAGATCGAGCACTTGTTGCAAGAGAAACTTGATTTGTGTCATCACATGAATTTGTGGATCAGGGGGGGGAATGAAAGTGTTTTGAGGTGGTTCAATTGTTAGTGGGATGGGTGGATTGGTTGGTACACTGATGGAAGGTGTTTGTATGTGTTGTTGTGCCAAATATGCCTACAATTGTTATTGTACCAACAATGCTTATTGTTGGTCATGTTGTGTTGCTATTAAGGCCTATTGGTTAGCTTGATGTTGTTGAGCCAACAATGCTTGTTGTTGAGCTACTAATTGGGCTACTTCCTATTGTTCTTGATATTGCTTCAACGCTTGTTGATATGCTTGATGTTGCGTTCATTGTTGTTGTGCAAGATAATGTGCTTGTGCTTATGCTTATTGTTCTTGATATTGGGATTTGGCTTGAGCATGCACTTGAGCTTGGGCCTGAGCTTGAGCTTAATCTTGAGCTTGTGCTTGTGCCTGTGTAGCTTGTTTTTGTAATAATATTTGGACTTGAGCAGCCTGTTGTGCTTGTAATATAGCTTGGGCAGCTTGTACGGCTTGAGTAGCTTGTTGAGCAACTAGTTGCACAACTTGTTGTTTTTGCACTTACTACAGTGCCTTTTGATAGGAAACTTGCTGAGCTTCTTGTAACACAATACTGTATTGGTTTGATGTGTTCAAGTTTGGTTTTGGTGGTGGTGGAGGTGGATTTGGAATGGTGCTTGTTGTGGTGATGAGAGGCACCATCGTGTTGATGATTGGGGTTTGAGTGGTAGATGGTGCGATCGATGTGGTTGGTCCTTGAGAGACCATATTTTGAGATGTTAGTGGGGCGGTTGATGATGTGATGGTGGTGGTTTGCATCATCAGGATGGTTTCCATCTGTTGTTGCGATATCGATGGAAAGGTGGAAGTATTTGGAATGATGCTCTGGTTGATGCTTGGTGGGTTGATCTGATTTTGTTGATTGATGCTTGGTAAAGGGGGAAGTACTAAACCAAGAGGTGATGTGGATATTGATGGAAATGGTGGAGGTGGTGGAAATGTAAGTGGAATACTCCCTTATGGAAGTGATGAATATGTAGTGTCAAAAATGCCCCTTGGTCCAAATATATCTCCTTCTCCTTGCAAGGTTATGGGGAGAGAAGTTTGGAGTGTTATGCGGAATGATGATGATGATGGGTCATTTGGATCATGAAAGGTGAGAGGGACATATGGATGTGATGGATTTTGGGGTATGGACTATCCCAAGATGGTGTTTGCATCCAAATCTTGATTGTTTACAAGAGGATGTGATTGCAATGCATTGGAAATGCACTTCCCTTGTTAACAATGGGTTGAGTTGGAGTGATAGAAGATGTAATTTGCGGGATGTTTTGAGTGATGCTTTGAAATGGGGGTGTAGATGAAATGGGGATGGTAGATGAGATTGGAGGCATGATCCCAAAAGATGGTTCCACAATAGTGTTCACATCAAAATTGGAGGGGAGTTTAGCCCCTTGCTTTGCTAATTCGAGCATGTATAGTGAGGGATTGATTCTCATCATGATCTTGATAATCTTATGATTCTCCAGATTTTGAACTATTTCAGTGATTTCCTTATGTGACATTCCAAAGGGATTATTGGTAAGATCCTCCACTTGGACACCTTCCTCTTGATGGTCTTGCAAAAATGGAGGAACATTAATTGTGAGACTGCCAAGCCTAATGGGATTCATTTTAGGAGCAGTTTGATTCAAGTCACTCGAAGTAGATGTTTCTTTGTTGGATTCCATGTTCCTCTTATGTTGAGATCTAGTTTGCACCATAAAATAGGGATCAATTTTTCAAGAATATGAGAGATAAACCTCTAATTCTTTAGAATGATGTATCTTTAGGTACAAAAGGAAAAAAAAATTAGGATGATTTAAAGATCAAAGGATGATAACGATATGGATGTAAGATGGATGTTTGATGGATGATTGGAACTCTTGAGAAAATCATGAAGGGTATGTTAAACTTTTAGGAATTGATTTTGATGTTTACTTTGAGATTGATTTTGATTTTGGATTTGGATTTTGATGGTGAACTCATAAACTCTAAAAGGTTGGATGTTGTCCTAGAGTAGATTTTGTTCAAAAGATGTTAATTTGTCTAGGTGCAAGAATAAGGATTCATCTAAACACACCTATCCAAACAAGATGATTTTTATTGGTTTGACTTTGATTTTGGATAATGAACTCCTAAATCCCAAGATGTTGGATGTTATCAAGGGATAAATTTTTCCACAAGGTTTGATAATTTGACTAAATATGTGTAGAAGGATGCATCTACACACATCTAATCAAACAAGGTGATCTTTCTATTGGTTTCAAATTATTTTCCCAAAGTTTAACATGAAGGATTTTTCCAAGATTTTCAAAGAATTGATGATTAGATGATTTTGGTTTTGATGTTTGAAGATGGATGAGGGTTTGATTTTGATCCTAGGTTTACCTAAAAAGACAATTGCTTACTAGACCTTAGTTTTGAAGAACAAGATTTTCTCTAAACAAGATGTTCAAACTCCCTAAAAAAATTTGGGTTTTGTCAGTAATAGAACGAGTACAAACCAGGGTTGTTTCTAGAAGCTTTTCTATAAAAGTTAAAAAGCAGTCTTCATCAGAATTTGTATAGTGTTGAGAGATGCTTTTGGTGATATTTTGGACTAAGAGCTTTTACCTTTGGTTTCCTGATCTTGATCTTGTGTGAAATCATTAGAGACACATGTGTGGGGTCCAATTGTTCTTAGTCTTTGCTTAATGACTTTGTTTTACCACAAAAACTTCTTGATTAAATTTTCAAACTAGATGTCCAATGTCTTAAATTTTTTCTCATTCCACAAGGTATATCATGTGGAAATTTGATGAAATCAAGGCAAAGGTTACCTATTGTTAACTTTAGTAAGAAAATTGAGATATAAATCCAAGTGTAAATAGAAACCTCTAAGGATAAAATCCCAAGGGAAAACAATAACACATGAATTTGGTCAATTGTATTTGCTTCCTAAAGGGTTTGAAGTTTTTATGACAATGTTAAATGTTTGTTTCCAAATATTTTTGAACAAGAAAAGTGTTTTGTAACCAAGAACAAGAAAAATCCTATGGATATGAAAGACTATATTTGTTGAGTCCCCACTTGGACAAGTCTAGATACACTTATTTTTAGCAAATGGTTAGATGCTTGACCCCACTAGCTCCCCTCCATGAAACTCACTTCTCAAGGCAGCCAAGCATCAGTACCCATGAAACTCCCATGCCATACTTTCCATTTCTACTAAAAAGCATTAAATTGTGGGGTAGCTTCAAAATGATCGTTCTTGCACCAACAAATAGATAGGGATTTTGGCCTTTCTACAACAAGGGTTTTAATTTAGACTTTTTGTTTGTAGGAGTTGACCCATCGAGGAAAGAGACCATTGCTGCCCTTTTCATTAGATCCAACCATGTGATACTGGCCTTTATTCCAATACCCACTTTTATATCCCGACTGGAAATACTCTTCGCTTTAGAGTGGTATTGGTTGAGTCGTTCCCTTGGGTGAGTAATTTTTCCCCAAGGAAGATCCTCTAAGATAAAAAAAGTGAGCAAACATATATGTAATTTGATTGATCTTTGTTGAGGAACAAAGAGACAATACACGCAATAGGTTTACTCACACTCGTAAGATGTTTTGTTCAATTTTAAACCCAAAATGAAGTGTGGAGGCAATCACTTTATCCCAACCTAAGACCACCAAAAATCCTTTTGATTCTCAAGATTGTTGTGAGGTGGGAGAGAAGCGCATACATCTTTTCAATGGTGTTAGTTTGAGTAAGAAATCACAAAACAAAGTAGCACATGTTCATTTTAATCCCACAAAGCAATAATGACCTATTTTTATAGCACCAAAGTAAATGTGAAAATTTTCCTTTTTCAATTGTTACATCCAAAAACCAACTCTAGTAAGTTTGTGTCCTAAAGTTCATTTTAAGCTCTTTTGTAACAATAAATTGAAGTGTTATTTTTAGAGCCCAAAAAAAAGATGTGAGTTGATCTAAAACATAAAACTAAAGCATAAAATGGAAGCTCAAAGCATTTAAAAACACTTTATGAAATCTGAATTTAATGCTCAATTCTCTTTAACTCCAAGATTCCTCCAAAGATCACTTCTTATGCTTAAATGTTTGCAAGTCTCTTGTACGAATGAAATGCTCCTTTTTCCTTCCTTCCCCGTTTTCCTATTCCATAGTGGATTGGTGTCACTTTTTTGTGAAAAGTGACCCTTTTCCAGCCCTTGACAAGCCAAATCATGAGGATTGTTGAAAATGTTATGAAGTGTACAAAATTAGCTCTCAATGTGAAGAGAGTAACTTTGCATGAAGATTGTGGGTTGTTGAATGAAGGATAGTTCTCTATTTATAGAAGAGTTTGATGAGAGAAGAGGCAAAAAGGATGAATGTGGGACTAAATTTCAACCAATAAGAAGGAGCCACTTGTCAAGAGATGGATGGGTGAAGGATGTACAAGTTTTGATGAATGTGCCCATAAATGAATATATTTGAATTTTGAAAATGCTAAAATGACAAGGTGGAGGGAGATTCAAATGGAGTAATGGCCACTTCGCTCAATGCAAAAGGACTTGTAAGGTGACATAAATTCCTTGTTGGAAGGACTCATCCCACTTGGATTTGAATTCAAATTTGAAGGAATATTCTCTAAAGATGCTTTGTTGAGGGAAAATGAAGATTTAATAAATGAATTAAATGATTTATTTGTGCAAGTGGGAAAAGCTAGAGGATGTGACATGAGTTTAGATTAAATTAATCGGGATTAGATTAATTTAATGAGGGAATAGATGATTTGAATTTTTGACTTAGATTTATGGATTAAAATAAATCAAAAGGAGATGAAAAGTGATTTAGAATTAGTTAAATAAATGTTTTGATTTATTTAGCTAAAGGGAATGATGTTAGTGGTTTAATTAAATAAGCTAGATTTATTTAATCAAATGAAGAACTTTAGAAGTTAATTAAATAAGATTGGTTTATTTAATTAAAGAAGGACCTTAGGATTAATTCATGATCTAATTAAGTAAATTTGATTGATTTGATTAATAGAGGAATTAAGATGGATTAATTAAGTAGTTAATAAAGGGGTAATTTAAAGAAGAATCGAAGTTAGCTAATCATGACTTTTTTCATGTCTACAATTATGTTGATGAGGGGTGAATCCTTGATCAAATGAGTGTAATTTGTTGTTCGTAGGATTGTAACATGTGATACCAATAAGATTGATATATTACAATACTTTTCCTAGTGATTCCATTTTCAATAAATACCTTATCATGTGCATGCATATTAGGGTTTTTAAATAACCAACATATGACCCAATATATAACTTAAGTATTAGGGAGAAAGGTATACTCAACTAATGTAATAAATGTAGGTATATAGAGTTGAGAAACATGCCTAGGAGATGAGTGCTTATAAGTGGCATTATAAATCCTCTACAAACCAATGTATATAGGTCAATCAAATGAATGACATTCACTATGCTAGTATTTATAATGTCATGAAGCTATATTTTTTCTACACTATATAATCTTCTATTATGTTAGACCCTCATAATCTTAGTGAAACCTAATTGGTCCCAAATGTAATTGATCTCCTATAACATCGAATTTAGGAATTTAATATAGTCATTGATCTCATCTAACTTTTATATCACATAAATGGAAATGCATGCCAATTATTCAACTAGTTGGATCCAATGGCTACAAATACTTTAACACCTATATCATTATTCAATAATTAGAGATATAATTAGTACAATATAAATAATTATGGATCATAATGGTAAATATCATTGATTTGATTACTAGAGTATGCATTTAAATCTACTAGAAGACCAAGATAATTATCATCATTGCTTTTCCATTTGATCAATCTCACAATGAGGTATTAAACTTCATAGGAGTGTTGGTGAGACATGCAACCATTTTATGGGTTTCAACTAATCAAAAAAATATAGAATATTGGCTATCCTAAGTAATTATATGTCTAGATATATTTTAAGCCCTTCTCATTCTCCATATATTATGAGCTTACATATTATTTACACACACAAGTGTAGACCACTCTATAAAAATTGACTCATATTTCAATCACTCCCACACATATTAATACAAGTCTCATCATCTAGATCTAAATGGACTCATATGCACACACTTACATGGATAAAACCACTCCATTGAGGTCAGTAAGCCAATAATATTTGAGATGAAAAAATTGGAAATGATTTTATAATTATCAAGGCAAACAATGAATGGAGATATTTTGAATTTGTAAAAGTTCATTATCACACAATAAATTGTGTAAGCCCTTCTAAAAACATTATATTATAGTTATATTTTTCCTTTTTAAAATCTATTATATCAAACAATCATAACAAAAAAAGGGTTGTAACTCAATTAGTTGAGTACAATTAGGGAGGATGATGGTATGTTCCTTGATTTCGATATCTACCAAAGTTCAAATCTCCTAGAGGTGTAATATAATATACGATTGTCGAGACTGTGCCTCAAGTATTATGGTGAAATGAATACCCCCAAATATTTAACTCATATTTGAGGAGACATCAACTTAGACTCAAATCCCTATACCAACAAATTGCACTTTTTACCATTGAAAAAAGGCAGCTTGCTTGATTTGGGGAATAATTGATGATAAATTGGACTTAATAAGGCCTTGATTTGGTGTTGTGAGGTGTTTTTCACATCCACACTAGGTCCTAGACCCTTTCAAATGCATTTAACGATGTCTTGTAAAGGTGTTGTAAAGTTTTGTAAAAGACTTTCACACTTTTCTAGACTTAATAAACCCATTCTCCCTTAATTCAACATTGTAAAATGTATTTAATTATATTTGCACACCAATCTAGAAGTCTTGTGAACTAAATTTATCTTTAATCTAGTGTTGTAATGTGTCTTACACATTCACATTGGATGTTGTTCCTTTCTAGGCTATGTGGACCTCATTTTAGTTTGTAAAGTGTATTTAATCACACGTTCACATTGAATTTTGTGTCCCAAGCCCTAATTGACCATTACATCATCACTAATAGGCCCCTATGACCCCATATTGTGCATCTCAAGGTAATATTTGATGAAATAATTAACAAAGTCACTATATAAACCTAATTTTCTTATCTCCCAACAACCCAACTGGAAAATGGGCCCCTCTGGGACTAATTCACCATCTATGGAAAATTAGTCCCTTCCAGGTGGGAATGATTCATCCAAGGTGGCGAATGAGTCCCATTTGAGCCATTTTTGACTTTTGAGTGGGAAAAATTAGGTTTTAAGTTTGATTTTTCTTCATGTCGGCCTTGGGTATCCAATTAATGAGAAAAATAGGAGAATTACTATAAAACCAAGTCTCCAAACCATAATTTACATCTCTTAACTCATTCAAACATCTTTTATCATTCATTCATCATCTATCTTCTCCCTCAAGTCAAGCAAGTTAGGGTTTCATCATTGCAAGTCATCAAGATAGCTTCCTAAGACATTCAAGGAAAAATTCTTCATGTTTTGTTGTAGACATTCAAGATCAATCTTCATGGCAAGGTATTGACTCCATTGTTACATGCTTCATTACATTCATTTCTAGGTGTTTTCTGCATATGACAATGTGTTTTCAAACACTCTACATTTCCTTAGTTTCCATTCATTAATCAATATATTTTATCAGTTTGTTGCATTTAGATCATTACATTTAGGCATATTTCCACTATACTTGCATTAGTTTGAATGAACCACCTAGATTTTAGTGTGGGATCTATCTCTTTCCTTTAGGTGAAAAACCCTAATTGAGCAAAAGAGTCATAGCATTTCACACCCTTAAAATCTATGGGTCATTTTGGTGAACCCGACTTTAGAATACTTTTTTTTTTCTAATTTGGAGTCCTTCATCATAGATCTAGTTTGCATTAACCTTGTATTAGGGTTTGCATGGATTAATTTGCATGCTAGTTTTCAAATTTTGCATTCATGAAAAGTGCATTTAGATTGCATTTTTGGCATCTTAAATCCTTAAAATTTTCTAAAATTTTGCATTTTCATCTTAGGTCTACATCTTACAGCCCAACAAACACCAAAATCCATCAAAAAAATTTAAATTTTTGAAACAATCCCTCATTGTGACTCATTCCCCACCTTGGGCTAATCAATCTCTTTTCACCCCTGAAACTAACCTTTATAGAACTGAAAACCCAATTTTTAAGCTTTTGTTTGATGCCATTACCTAACTGCATCAGTTGGTTGTGTTTCTATACCATACACTTCATTACATCTAGCCTAAATTAGCTCATTTCATGCATAGTTTAAATTTCAAGTTTGCATTCTCATCTTGTTACATATCATAATCAATCAATTGTCATCCTTAAAATTTGAAAAATTTCATTCCTCTTTTGCATCTTTGCTTTAGCATAGTTACATTTCAATTTTGTAGAATAATCATTCCATCATGTTTTCATTACAAATTTCTATAGTTATCATCTTTCATGTTCTATTTTTAGATCTTATTGCATTTTGTAAGAGAATTTTGTTAAGTGCATATGAATATGAGGTCCTTTCTCCTCTCTTTTTATTCATCATAGATCCCTTTCCTAGTTTCCCTTATGTGGATGAGGTTAGTCTAGTGAAAGAAACCTTGGATAATCACATTTGTTCTTCTCCTATTATCTCTCACACTTGTGATGTAGGTAAATTATAGTGCTAGAAGAACCAATTGATGAGAGTTTTGACTATCCAAGTTGTTTCTCTCCTCTTACAGGTCTCCTATTAAACATAACATTACTAAAGAAGAGGACATTGCACTAAGTAATCATGACGATCACACAACACACCAAGAAGCTGAAATCATAGACACATTTCTAGACATTACCTTACCTAGTCTCCATAATCATGATATTCAAACTTGTTCTTCTCATAATATCCCTCCTCGATGCAATGAGGATAGGTTGGTGTTAGAAGATATACCTATTCCATATCATGAGAATATTTCCCCTCCCTTCCCTAATGTCCCTACCCTATGGCAAGACCTATTTGGAAATCATAATGGTCCTTCTCTTGCTGCCTCCCCAACTTGTGATGAAGCTACTTTAAAAACTTTAACCTTGGATGAACATATTCCAAGCTTTCCTAGTAGGGTAGATAATATGGCACATGAGAATGAGACCTCTGAGACAATGAACAATCAAATAGAGTCTTCCCCTAATCTCCCCACTATCAATAATCAAACTCATTCAACTGTTAATAACTCCCTTAGTTACGATGACGTTATTTTGGAAGAACCAAGCCTTGTCAAAAACATGTGGTTTGGAATTCTCCTAAAAAATCTCCTCCTAGGGAGAATATCATGATACAAGACAAAGATAACATTGAAAATAATGATATTATGCCCTTAGAAGAAAATGAGGAGCCCATGTTAGATTCTCATTCGCCAAGAGATGTTAATATTATTCAACCTCAATTCAACCTTTATCTGCCATCACACCAACCTTCATATCAACACAAACCAAAATTCACCCTCTTCCCAACTCAGAATAATGTGTTGTAGGAACTGAGTCATACTACCATCACTCATACATATCACACTTCAAATAATCCATCCCCACAACAACCAACCCCAACTTCCCTACCTTTTCCTCATTTGTCTCCTCCTCGATTAAGGGAGTAGGATCTCATTGAGCAACTTAAGGAGAACTCCTGCAAAAATATCCGTTTGGGATCTTCTTCAAAATTCACCTACCTATCACACTATTCTTCACATGACCTTACAACAAGTTCTTGCCTCTTCTAATGTGCAACAAAATGACATAGTAGCCATCATTCAAGGACACAATTTGCTGGGTGTGTGCAAGAAGTTGAGTCTACTTTTTGGCCAAAAAGTGGAAGTGTTTTCCTTGATTTTCATAATTTGTCACATTTGACCTTAAAATTTGAAGCACTTAGAGATAGACTCTTAAAAAAAATCACTAATCATAAAAATGTAGTACTCGAAGTCTAGTTTCCAAATATGTAATTTATTTGAATACCTAGATGGTACAAATTGAATTTCAATAGGTGTTTCTAAAAATCACTGTTTAAAAGTCACTTTTTTTACCATACCATGCACGTGTACAACATCCATATTTTGACCTAAATTATCATATTTTTCTAAATTCTTTTGGGAAAATATTTGTGACTCATCGAAGCACGTTTTTGATATTTTTTTGTAATTTTTTATTGAATATATTTTTTTTCTTAAATTTTTATTAGCCATATTTATTGTTTTGAAAAATCGTCATCTATGACACACATAAGATGACCTAAACTTATCATTTTTTTATTTTTATTTTTAAATTGAAAAGAATTGTCTGAAGTACATTTTTTTGCAATTCGTTTTACAAAAAAATATTTTAATAAGAAGTTATTAAAATACTAAAAAACCCTAATAATTCAAGTTTATAGACTAGTTTAATTAGAAATTAATTGAAAAATAGAAAAAATAATCAAATTGTAAAAAAAATTACATATTTAGAATTTGCACTATCTCATCTATAATGGGTTTTAATTTCGTAATTTTTTTGGAAAAATAGGCCTTCAAACATATGTCCAAACTCACTATTTTCCTGTGACATTAACATGACCTTCAAGTTGTAGGTCAAACCAAGTCCAAAGCTTAGGTTTGGGTTCCCAAGCCATTTCTCAAACAAAAAAAACCCAAAAACCCAACCAAAAATTCATTTTAAAAAAAAATGAGATCTTGTTTTAAAACAAGATCCCATTTCATAAAAAAACAATTTTTTTATGGTTCTACGAAATGGGATTCCATTTTGTAAAATGAGATCCTGTTTTGAAAATTGCTAAAAATGGAAAGTTTTCAAAATGAGATCCCGTTTTGAAAACTTTCTGAAAATGGAAATTTTTTAAAAATTGAAAGTTTCCAAAAATGATAAGTTTTCAAAATGAGATCCCATTTTGAAAACTTGTCATTTTTTGAATTTTTTTCTTTTTTGGAAATTTAAAAAATAGGATCTCGTTTTTGAAATTTAGGCTCGGGATCCCAATGCTAAATGGGATCCCATTGTTTGCAAGTCGATTTCATTTTTTTCGTAAGGAAAAAACTTCCACATTTCGTGGACTCATCTTCTTGCATTTACCCTGCTAACATTGTTTTCCACCAAAGTGAACTCCCCTCTTTGGCTGTGCAAAAACAAAATGATCATTTCATGATCATTGTGCAATACAAACAAAAAGGGATAAAAAGAACTCTTGTAGATACTAGTTTTTCCCTTAATGCGTGTAGTGTAAGCCTTCTAGATAAGCTTGGCATTGATCAATCAACCATTTGACCTAATTATTTATCTATTAAGGGATTTGATAATGTCAAAAAGAAACCACTTGGGGTGGTCATTATACCTCTCACAGTTGGAGTGGCCACTTTGAATACACCAATCCATGTTATGCCTCATGAAATTTCATTCAATCTTATCTTAGGTAGACTACGGATTCATGAAATGAAAGGTGTTCCTTCCACTCTTCATTGAAAAATGAAACACATTTACAACAACAAAGTATACACACTTGATGCTTATCCCGAGTCTTATAGTGTCTTACAACTTGAGAAAAACAAAGAAAATACCTTGAACATATCAACATCAACCACACAAGTGGAACATGTGCACCAAAATTATGTAATGAACAACAAATTAAATAACACACGAAGCTATTAGACGATGATTGGGGTTCCTTGGATTTCAAACATGAATTCATGGGCGAGTACAAGATCATACACAAAGATTCACATAGGGGAAATGAAAAAGCATATGACCCTTCAAAAGTATCCACTTTAACCACTTTAGAAAATAAAAAAAACTACACAAGCACCTTTGACTGTACTTATCACCAACCACCAATCGATCAAAAAACAATGAAAAAGCTTTATGGAAAAGGGTATGAGCTTATGAAACAACTTGGATATAGTGGAAAAGGATGTGGTTCTAGTGAACAAGGTATCTGCAACCCTATAGACCCTATCACACAACAAACCATTCATGGTCTTGGTTATTTCCCTTTGATAGAAATTTCCAAGCCTTCAATCAACGCCAACACTCTCACATCACATTTTTCTAATTCAACCTTAATTTTAAATCATCCTAAAATCATCGACATTAGTGGTCTTGAAGCATCTCCTTTCCCAAACATCAAACAAACAAATACATCCTCACTTAATATCAATGTCATCTTGCAAAACACTAATGATTTGAATTCGTTATATTTTACACCCTCCTATAAAGGAGACAACAAAATCTCACAATCCATAGAGTATTGCATAGATATGACATCTAATATTAAGAAAGATGTATCTTTTAAGCAAACCATCAAAATATCTTCTCCCGTTGATCAAGAGGGTATCTTGTTGAGACTTCTCCAAGATCACTTGATTACCCTTCCCCCTAGAACTCATAAGAAATTCTATTACAAGACTTCATTCTGCGCCTATCATAGATTTCATGGTCACTCCACTAATGAATGTAAGGATTTGAGTAGTAAAATCCAACATCTTAAGGAATTTGGTAATATCCCTTATATGGGGTCACCTAATTCCTCTAATTGATATCGATTTTCACTCTACCATGCATCTTATCACTCATTTCGTCTCACCCTTGTCCTACACTCTGTGGGGGAAAGGGGTTACGTACCCTTGTCCTCGTATGTCACTTGTTGTTGCCTCCTTTGGCTAGTCGTTAACTCTTTAATGACCATATAAGAGCAAGCTTTGGATGTGGACAACATGCCTTAAGTTGGATCACATGTGACATACTACCTTTTTCAAGACGTAGCTTCTTAAAAACATATGACTTCGCATAGGGCTTTCTGAGTAAGCTCTCATGTCCTTCTTCTACTTTAAAGTAATTTCTCACAGTACTGGTGTTCACAACTGCTTTAAAGTGGGAGAATACATCACCACTCACATTTCATTGTGCAATTTCTTTCTTCTTGCAATGTGTCCTTTTCTTGGTGGAGTCATTGGGCTTGATTCCCTCCAAGAGTGTGATACTTCTTTTGACACATCCTCTCTTGGAAACATTAAGCATGATGTTCCCTAAGATGAGACATTGCATGAATTAAGAAAAATCCCTTTGAACAATCCTTGCGCTATTTTGCATTTACAATGTCTATGAGTGTCGAACATACAAAGTTTTACTTGCCTCATAGATCTCAAAATTCATTTTCATTGTGGTGCCTTATTAAAGTTATCAAGTTGTATAACTTTGATATGGTTGAGTGGGAAGCCCATTCCAAGGAACGACTTTTGGCATAGCCACCTATGTGTTTGTGAGTACATACCAGCCATGAGTGTATGCTTCTCACCTTTTGGGTTTTCTCACTTGACAGACAGCCAAGAGTTTTGTCGCCCTAGAGTGAGTATGCATATTTTTTGGACAAACAACCTATATTTGATCCACAACATGTTGAAAAAATGGTTGAAGCTTGATCCACCTTTTCATTTTCATCTTTCTCTTCTTCCAAGTTCTTGCCATTGCATAATCATGTATCTTGTTTTGATGCAACTCATTCACCCTTGTGCATGTCCTTTCGCACTCATATCGACTTGACTTAGGATCTTAGATCATGGGGGCTTGACCACCTTGTCAATCTTTGTTATCCTATACCATCTGTATTGGTACGATTGGACCTCTCTTAAATGTCTACTTTAGTGTGAGTTTGAAGCAAGTTCATCCTTTCACTAAAGTGGAGGCTAAATGTACTACAAAAAAAAGGTAGCTTGCTTGATTTGGGGAATAATTGATGATAAATTGGACGTAATAAGGCCTTGATTTGTTGTTGTGCTTGGTGTTTTTCACATCCACACTAGGTCTTGGACCCTTTCAAATGCATTTAACGATGTCTTGTAAAGGTGTTGTAAAAGGCTTTCACACTTTTCTAGGCTTAATAAACCCATTCTCCCTTAATTCAACATCATAAAATGTATTTAATTACATCTTCACTTCAATCAAGAAGGCTTGTGAACTAAATTTAACTTTATCTAGTGTTGTAATGTGTCTTACACATTCACATTGGATGTTGTGCCTTTCTAGGCTATGTGGACCTTATTTTAGTGTTGTAAAGTGTATTTAATCACACTTTCATATTGAATTTTGTGTCCCAATCCCTAATTTACCTTTACATCATCACTAATAGGCCCCTATGACCCCATATTGTGCATCGCAAGGCAATATTTGATGAAATAATTGACAAAGTTGCTATATAAACTTGATTTTCTTATCTCCCAACAAGCCAGCTAGAAAATGGGACCCTTTGGCAATAATTCACCATTTGTGGTGAATGAGTCCTTGCCAAGTGGGACTAATTCACCCAAGGTGGCGAATGAGTCCCATTTGGGCCATTTTTGACTTTTGAGTGAGAAAAATTAGGTTTTAAATTTAATTTTTCTTCATGTCAACCTTGGGGATCCAATTAATGGGAAAATTAGGAAAATTACCTATAAAACCAAGTCTCCAAACCCTAATTTACATGTCTTAACTAATTCACACATCTCTTATCATTCATTCATCATCTATCTTCTCCCTCAAGTCAAGCAAGTTAGGGTTTCATCATTGCAAGTCATCAAGATAGCTTCCTAAGACATTCAAGGGTAGATTCTTCATGTTTTGTTGTAGACTTTCAAGATCAATCTTCATTGAAAGGTATTTACTCCATTGTTACATGCTTCATTACATTATTTCTCTATTTTGGTCTAATTACCTACAAAGGGGTTTGACCAAGGAAAACTCCCATGCCCTAACATCCAACATTTCTCTTTCTCTTCTTGTGTGCTTGTATATTTAGGGATATTGGAAGCTTGAAAATAATTAATAATCAAGTTGCAAAGTTTTTTAAGTCTTCTCTTCAGTTTATAAGAAAAATATCAACAAAAAGTCACTTTTAGGCTTGAATTTGACAGTTTCAGAACCAGACACCTGAAGAAGCAAAAAGTGCAGACCGAAGGATCCTATTTCAACTTTTGAATATTCAAAAATTCAAAAGTGTTCTCATTCACCATGATGAGTCCCACTGCCAGCCCTGATTTTGGTTTTCTACATTTTTGGACACCCATTTGTCCAAAACAGGCTCAAGAACAATTTCCTAGATCTGGGACTAATTCATCCAAAATGTGAATGAGTCCCACTAGGCCTAAAAATCAGGATCAAGAACATTCTAGAATCCATTTCTAGTCTCCATCAAGATCTTAGGTGCACACTTTCAGTTTCATCCATTTCTGTTGCAATTTGCATTCATTTCTAAGTGTTTTTTTAATATCACAATGTGTTTTCAAACACTAAATTTCCTTAGTTTCCATTCATTAATCAATATATTTTATCAATTTTCTACATTTAGATCATTAAATTTATGCATATTTCCATTACACTTGCATTGGTTTGAATGAACAACTTAGATTTTGGTGTGGGATCTATCTTTTCCTTTAGGTGAAAAACCTGAATTGAGCAAAAGAGTCATAGAATTTCAAACCCTTAAAATATATGGTTCACACTCTAAATATGATTTAAAACCCTTACAGAAAATAATAAATTATCAAATATGTTAGCCTTAATCATCACAAATCTCCAAGTATTTGGTTGAATATATTTGGGCATGACATTTTGGTTTCATACACAATAGTAGTGGGGACTAACTTTAAATACATTTTTTTATTTTCTTATAATTCCTTTCATACTAAGTCACCAATATGTAAATAGGTAAAAGTTAAATATTTAGAAAAAATTCCTAATCTATGAACCCTTAGCTTCTAGACTCAGTTTTTATAATATCAAGCTAACATTAAATAATTTTAGATAAGTAAAAAATAATTATTTCCAAAAGTCATTCCTAATCTATGAAACCATTAAATAGCTTTCGAACTAATCTTGTACAATATAAAAAATAAATTAAAATACTAATTTCCTAGAATAAGATTTTATTGTAGCAATGGAGTTATATGGCATATTGTGAGGCACACATATAGAGCTCCATTGCTACTATTATTTTTAGCCTCAATTTTCTTCCTCTCCCTATTTTGTTTCCTTACATATTTCTATTCAAAAACATGGCTATTTGGAGTCTTTGTCGATCACTAAAGGTGGTATTCACTCAATAACTACCTAAAATCTAAAAATGTAGTATAGATTAGGACTTATATTTAGTTGTTTTTTCCGACAACTACATGCATGGAATTTCTCAAAACTATTGTTAAGGAAAGAAACATGTGTAGACCATTATCCTTAGTTCCTAGCAACATGTTGCCACATTTCATTCATCCTTCACTAGTCACGTAACACCACCTTGATCCCATGGTCCTCCAATGATACATACAATCTATAAACTTCTACCATCATACAAGTATATTTAAGCACACATATTAGAAATAAACCTCTAGTCGGCTCCACTATACCTACCAAAGGTCATGTAGCCATCACCTTTTTGCTAATGCATACAAGGAACTCTTAGAAAATTTCCTTATTTGTCCCCATACTAATATGGATTTTCCATGCATACCACTAGGTATTCTCTATGTTTCCTTTTATAACCCAATGCTTTTATTTCCATGGTGGAATATAAGAAGAAAAAATGAGGACCTTTGGGCTTTAGTCATATTGTAATTCCCATGGGAACCAAACATGTAGCCCCATTTCTTATTATTGTGAACATGCATATAATATATATATTTGAGTTTTTAATTGTGTAAATTACCTAACCCTTCACTATTGACATCATCATTTCACATGGAATTCTACCATTAGAATACCTAACACAAACCTTTAGGTTCATTCATATTTTCACCTCTAAACCATCAGAAATTTGTAAGACATAAGCAACCTATTTACTAAATTCCACCACACATTTTACCATCATTGCTTGCCTGCACAACACCCCTATAGATCTAATTTCCTTCCTTGCTTGTATATGATTAAGGTCACCAAGATTTAAATGCATTAGAAAAATTTGTAGGCCCTTCATAGTCATTTTGTTGTCACCTATAGAAAATGATTTATCACCCCTCTATGCTTGATGTAGGCACTTCTCTATCTCAATCAAATCTTGAAAGGGTATTTCATATGAGTGATTTGGGTGAAATAGATTTTTTTATTAGTTTACAAGTTTGTAGGCTTCATGATGGATTATTGATATCATAATCCAAATATGCTTTGGATCTTTAAAAACAATCAACATTCTCGAATACAAGCTGACTTCTACTCCCTTTCAATATGGAATCAAACTTACTAAAAAATGTACTTCCAAGAGGGTAGATTCTCTTAATAAAGATAACTTGTATATATTTTGGTTTATCTAACTCATTCTTGATGATATATTTGATTTTTTGGTCAATTTAGTATCTAGATTTATGTAGGCACCTAAAAATCATCATTGATTGATTGCAAAAATAATGTTGTGATATGTTTATGGAAAAATACAATGTTGATATAAAACCTCAGTTTCTTTGGTTGGATTTACTAATAGATGACATAAAATCTACTAGTGGTTATGCTTTTCAACTTGGATCAAGCCCTATTGCGTTGAGTCACAAAAAGAAAACAACTACATCATTATCTTCAACTGAAGTAGAATACAGAGTAACAATTTAAGTAGGAAAGGAAATAATTTAGCTTCAAAGTTTTTTTATTTGAGCTTAGTCCTCCACAAAGTTCTACTACTAATTTGTATCATGAAAATAAAAGTATTATATAGATTGCAAACAATCTAGTTTTTCATGCTAAAATAAAGCATATTGAGATTGATGTTCAATACATTCAAGATCTTGTTCAAGCAACTATTGTCAATTAAAATTTTTGTCCAAGTGAAGAACAAACAACTGATATATTTATGAAGAGTATGATTGAAACTAAATATTTGAAATTATGAGGAATGCTTGGTAGATTAGAGCTGAACATTAGGGGGGAATAGTGGTATAAGATTCCCCTTTCCTTTGTATCATTCTAGCTAATCCCCCCCTTTAGGGGGATGTAAAGGGGGGGATGTTATGGAAAAGTAATATTTCCTTTAACAATACAAAATTTATTCTAAAATCTTTCACAAAATAAGAATTTTCTAAAAATTAAAAAAAAAAAAGATTTTAAAACTTCTCAAATTTAAATGTGAGACCATTTATTGCAAAAAACACTTGCATTATATTGTTAGATTGAATGTAATACAAACTAATTGTAATGGGTATGTCGAAGAGGTGTGTAAGGTCAATTAGGAAAAAAAAACTATTTTTTGCATACATTTGTGCATTACATAAGGTCAATTGGTAGGAAAATTAGAAAATGATGTTGTTTGTGCAACAAAGGTCTCACTAGAGAAACTGTGATAACTTCAAAGTAACTATGCATCCACTTAGAACTCCAAACATTGTTGAAACAAAATTAAAAACAACTATGCGTCCACTTAGAAGGATCCAAACATGATTGGAACAAAACCTCTAAATCAAGAAGATAATTAGGTTCCATTACCAATAGTCTCATGATATGCATGCAATATGGAAAGAGGGAGACAAAGGAGGAGATAGGGATATAAAGAAAGATGGATAAAGGGGGGATGAGTGAGAGAGAGAGGGGTAAGGAGGTAGAGAGGAAGACAGAGATGGAGATGGAGAAGGATAAGGAAAGGGATATGGAGAGGAGGAGAGGGAGATATAAATAGAGAGAAGAGAGAGGGACAGATAGACATAGAAGAAATAAATATAGAGAGGGAGAGAGAAGGAGAGAATGAGAGAGGGAGAAATAGAAAGATAAGGATAGAGAAGAAATTATATATAAAGAGAGGGAGAGAGAGGGAGAAAGGAAAAGATAATTATAGAGAGATAGAGATAGAGAGGCAAATATAATTAGTTATAGAGGTCTAGAAAGAGGGAGAAGGAGATAGAGAGGGAGATACATAGATAGATAGATATGGAGAGATAGACAATTGGAATAAAGGTCTAGGAAGAGGAAGATGGAGAGGGAGTAAGGGAGAGATATGGATGGATAGAGAGAGGGAGACATGTTTAGAGATAGAGAGGGAGAGAGGAAGATAGGGGGAGAGATGAAGATAAAGGGAGAGAGTAAGAGGGAGATAAATAGAGGTAGAGATGAAGAGAGATAGGGAGATAGAAATGATGTGAGAGAGATAGAGGGATATAGAGGGAGGGGGAGAGGGAGAGATAGAGATATAGAGAGATATATAGATGGTGAGATGGAGTGATAGATAGATAGAGATATAAGGAGATGTAGAGAGAGGGGGAGAGGGAGAGGGAGACAAAGAGATAGATAAAGGGAGAAATAGAGAGAAGTAGAGATTGAAAAATAGAAAAGGAGAGAGGGATAGATAGAGAGAGGGCGAGAGAAATATGGAGAGATAGAGATATACAGGAAGAGAGAGAGAGAGACATAGAGATATATGGTAAGAGAAAGGAAAAGAGGTAGAGATAGATAGATACATATGGGGATAGGGAGGGAGAGATAGAGAGGGGGGATAAATAGAAAGGGAGGGATATAGGTAGAGGAGAGAGAGAGAGAGAGGAAGAGGGTGAGAGAGAGAGAGAGAGAGAATGAGAGTTAAAGAGACAAAGTGAATAAGCAAGAGAGGTAGGGAGATATGAATAGAAAGAAAGAAAGAAAAATGGATAGAAAGATAGAGATAGGAAGTTATATCTCTATGTCTCCCTCTCCATCTGTATTTTTCTAATATGTTATATATTATGTATATATTATATATTATAATATATAATATAAATCTAATTATAATAAATAATATTATTAATATATACTATATTATTTATATATTATATAATATAATATATAATATATTATGTATACATTATATAACATATCATATAAATATAAGCATAATATAATATCTAGAATAAATAAATAAATAATTTATATGTAGTATATTATTATATTATTTATGTATTATATAATTTTAATATAAATATAATCAATAATATGTAAATGATAATATTATACAATAATATAATGATATAATAAAATATTATATGCAATATAATTACAACTTCTTTTAATTAATTAGTAATATAAAATAATGTTAAAAATCAATTAATAATAAATTTTAGATGTCTACATAAATAATTTATAAAAATAAAACTTAATCAATTTATTTAATTTAAAACTAATTTATATTTGAATAAGAAACATTATTTTACTTCATATCATAATAAATTACAATATATTAGATTATATAATTAATAATAATCTCTCAAAATTCATTATTTAATTATAAATACTGATATTTAAATAAAAAGATATACTCTTCTTTAAAATATATTTAATTTTTTATCATACATTTTGTTCTCTAAATTTATATTTCTTTTTATAGATTAAATCTTAAATCACATTAAACCACATAAAAATATTTTAAATAACTCTTTACTTTTCTGAATTTATATTTTTATAAAAATTAGATATCAAATTGAAAAAACCAACAATATAAAATAATGTAGTAAGCGCACCAGGCACTCAACGTAAGGGCCTCTTACAATCCTGAGAAATACCGTTGTTTTTGCTGAGTATTGAATAATGGAGGGCCTCTTACAATCCTCTGCAAAACTGAAAACATGCAGAGGCTACGCTCTTGCTAGAAATTTTACTGAATATAAATTATTCAATACCGAAAACATGCCACAGAAAAAACACCATTTTAACCAGTATGGAAGGACAACAAGGCAGTCGGTATGTGATCTGTCACAACGGAATTCAATCCTGTCCAATATCTAATGTGTGTCATTCAATGAAGTTTCTTTGGTTTGTCTAGGCTGCGCAGTTTCATCGTCCTTTCTACCTTCCCATTACCAGTGTAATTTTCAATCTCCCAAATTTTTATAATTTAATTACCATAATGTTCAGAAACCCTAAATTTATTTAATAAAACACATCATATTTTGAAACTAAGACATCTTTTAATCTCTGGGAGATATGGCTGAACAAACATTAAAAGAGACGAGTATATTTAATGAGGATGGGGGCACATTTATAAAATGAGGATGGGGGCACATTTATAAAATGGCACATCATCAATTGAAAAAAAGCCGTTTATTTAAGAGATACGGAAGGAAATACACCGCAACAGAGATGTTTATAAAGATTTCATCTTGGTAGATTGTGAAAGGGGATCTTTCTTAATGGAATAGAAGTACAAGTAGATGAGAGCCTAAATGGGTGAAGTAAAGTGGATTAATCCATTGAATAAAGGACATAAGTATTTATAAAGAGTAAGTTCTTTGGTTTCATAATAATTTTGTTCGAAGTCAAAGAATTTGTCAATTTATAAAATGATTTTAAAAATTGTCTATTTATGAAATGATTATGTTTTGTATCTTTTTCCACATTATTTAATACTGTCTTGTAAATATGATTAGCACTTGTATTTAAAGGAAGTTCAAAGATTACATCGATAGAAAACTATATGTATGTTAATATGTTCGAGAATACGTGTTTGTGCATGCATATTTTAATTGCATGTGGCTGGATTAAACAATTAATAATAAATGTTAAATAATAGAATGCAATAAACTTAGAGAAATCCATTTTTTTTTCTTAAAGAAATTAAGTATTATTGATTATGAAATATTTGCATATAGATTTAAAACATAAAGCAATGCAAATGAAAAAAGAAAGTTGTCATCAAATTGACAAAAAACACCACAAATGGAAATAGAATGTTTGTGCGGGGGCATCCAGTTGTCAAATCAATATTATCTAACTTTTATGTGATAAATGAGATTTTGAAGGCTTTTGCCTAATATTTTGGAGACTTTTACCATTAAATGATAGTTGGCTTACCATTGATCCACAATCAAAACTTGTTTTTTGATGACTTTGCGGGTGTGAGACTGTTTTAGGCTCAAATCTCACACTATATGTAGCTTATTGACTGATAATTCTAGTTGTCTTCTTTTGAATACCTTTGCTAGATTCTATTCTTATAACTGCTTTGATTCAATATCGAAAAAAGACAAACATTTCATAAAATAATTTTGTTTTGAAAGATAAAAATGGGCTTTATTAAATTAAATAATAAGATAGATTTGAAAGTAGGTGTTTGTATAGAGATATAATAAAGAGGGATTTAAATAGTTCTTTTTAAAGACATAAATAAATATGTATATGATTTTAGATATATAGATAGATTTATAAAGGCATAGAGATATATTTTTGCTATTTTTTTTAAGTGATAGAAGTAGACTCTAAATTGAAATTTGTATTTTACAGTATTATTTGAAGGATTTTTTTTTGTGATTTAATAGATATAATAAAATATTTTTATATAATACAAGTTGAAGTTTATAAATTATTGTTACTTTTTGTTGATTTTTTAATATATAAATATGGTGAATGATTTTTTAGATTTTGGTGGTTTACTAATTTCTTGGTGATAGCATTATTCTTATGTTTTGGTTGTGCAATTAGAGAATAGTTTATTATTTGTTTGTCATATTGTTATATGTTGAGATAACACATAACTCCTCTCCTTTACTCCCTTATTATTTTTTCTCTTTCTTTACCATCATTTAGAATAAATTATAGTTTAGTTTTAGTTTAAATGAAATTTATAACTTGCTCATGGAAAAAAATGTATTGAAAAGTTTATTAATATTATTTTTTCTTCAAAAAATAAGGAAATCAATTAAATTATATACTAGAATAAATTCTTTATTTATTTTCATAATAACACAGTAAATAAGTCCAAATCTAAATAATATTTTCTTCTTCCTATTCCTCTAAACACCATTCATGACTTGTTTATATAGATTAATATATCAGGTAATATTATATTTCTATAATTTTTTTTTTAATGAAACAAGAAACTAATTTTAGAGCTGGTAAATATAGATCTCTTGCTTGTTTTCATAAATACATGCATCAAAAAGATTAATTGCAAATATTATTTCTCTTATTTTTCTAATTAGTTAAACCCATTAACTTGAGATGTTAAAAAAATGACCACTAAAACACTTCATTGAGATTCCTAAATATGTAATTTGATTAAAATAGTATGCATTTCACTACTATACTAACTTGTAATACTGAAACCCAAAATCCCCAAGAACTTGGGGAGACCACTCAATCTCCTTTCAAGAAAAGAGTTAGCTCTTGACTTTGGAGATTTATGTGTGAAAACATACTAGTCAACAAATACCATGTCCTTTTAAACAAAATGTATGGTGCTTCATGTTCTACAAATACATTATTTCAACATGTTTCTAATTTATCATTATTTATAGAGTGCCTTTAGCACCTCCCCTTCCACAAGATTCATAATGATCACATTCCTTTCATGATGTGATAATTATTTGGCTTTAAGCACATCCCTCTACCTTATTGAAGAATCCAATGATGGTCATGCTTCATCTTGTTTGATTATTCTTGATATTTCTAGACCTAATGATGATAATATCCCTCATATAACCCATGATATTCATTTATTTATATCCATTATTCCTTTATAACACCCCACTTGGGCTATTAGAAATTAAATCTATTAGAACTCAAATTTGTAGTTGCCCATTTTCCCTTGAGTCCCTTCCCCTTTTGTGTCTTAGCCAATTTTTATAAAATTATAACTGATCTATGACATCTTCAATAAGGATGGTTTTCTTTGTGGCAATGGATAGATCATGTGAAATTAGATCTAGTTGCCTTTCAATTATTTTTAAAATATGTTAAGGCATGAGCTTTACGCCCATGTGCATTTTCATCTTCCATCTCGATTGAGAAATATTCCCCACAAGGTGCAATTCAATTCATTTATCCTACATGAATATCATGTTGGATTGGAAATGTTCGCAATAGGTTTTGAATATTGAAAAAAATGCTAAGTATGAGCCTTATAGGATTTCCATGACCAAGTGAAACTCCATCCTTCAACTCTTCATCTAGTTCACTTGGTATTTCCCATTTTGCAGGAAATGTGAACCCATCGAGTTTGTAGACATTTCTAAGTGAACCTCCCTTTCAATGCATGCTTGAATTTTTTAGATAATTTTTCCTACAAATATGCACTTTCGATCCATTTTCCTGTATGGTGAAGTTTTGATGGATTTTCTTGCAAAGGTATTGAGTCCTAAAAGTTTGACTAAGTATAGGTTTACGAAAACCCTTTTCCCATCTAAACTTATTTTCTATCCCATTTCCAACCAGTTCACTTGGAGTTCTTTTCTTTGTGGAAAAGGTCTACCCATCCAATCCTTTTGCATATTTCCATGTGAACTGGAACTTGTTCCACTTAGTGATCATTCTTCCATATATTTATATGTTGATAATTTTCCTACAAATGTTGTCATCTTCTAAATTATTTATGTGATTTCTTGGACGAAAATCCATCTTCCCACATCTACCCTTTTACAGACTTTCATCTACCATCTAAACTTTCACTTTTGTAATTTTCATCTAGTTCAAATGACCTTTTCCATGAAGATCCACTTCATTTTTTGTATTCGTACTTAGATAGTGTCATGCTAATATCATCTCTTCCTACTTATATCATCATGGAATCATCATTTTTTAAGCTCACAAATCCATCTCATCCCTCTGATGACATCATGTTGACACATCCCATGTTGATGTCATTTGCAGGACTTTCTATATGAACCAGACATGTTGATAAGTGTAGATGTAGTTGATTTTTTGCCAATTTCATTTGGAAGCCATTTTCTTGTATTTTGATGTAAACAAAGTTCTCACATTTAGATGCATGTCAATTTTTTACAAAAGGAAATTTTTGACATTTGAATGCAGTTTATATTTTTAGAGTTGATGGTTTCGTGATGTGAAACATTGTGCAACATAATTTTTATCCTCTGCACCTACATATATTCATAGTGGCATGTCTCTCAATAGCCAAAATTTATTGCAGAGAATATCTTTGATATATAACATCAATTTTGGGCATGGTTTGATATCTAACATCTATTTTGAATTTCTATAGCATTCAACAATTAGGGTTTTATATCTAGTTGTATATGTTAATGTGGCAATGGAGAAAGTACACCCCTTCTACTTTTCCTTGCTTGTTTGGGACCTCCTTGTAAATTGAGCTTAATGGTGCATTGATTTAGTGTTGTAATGTGTTTAACACATTCACATTAGGTCTTGGGCCCTTGTGAATTAATGAACTTAAAATGGTACCTTGCTAAAGGGTTTTTTAAGGTGTTGATTTAGTGTTGTAATGTGTTTACCACTTTCATGTGTGTTCCCTTATGCTTATGTTGGTTTTCCATATGAGCTTGGTCTTGGGGGCTTGCACAACCCCCTTGGTCATGGTTGTCCTATCTTTTGAACATTGGTACATTTGAATCACCCTTGGTTGTTGTTGCATTTGGTCTATTTTAGTGTGAGTTGGAAGCATGTTCTTCCTCTCACTAAAGTGGGGGCTAGATGTAATGATGGAAAAATGTCCCCTTAACTTGGCTTTGATTTAGTGTTGTAATATGCCTAACATATTCACATTAGGTCTTTGGCCCTTGTGAACTAATGGATTAAAAATTGTACCTTGCTAAAGTGTTGTGAAGTTTTGTAACACACTTTCACACTTTTCTAAGGTTTTATTAATTAACTGAACTTAATGAACCTCTTTTAATCAAAATAAATCTTAAGCTTACCTTATTTAAAGTGTTGTAAAGTGTTGTAACACACTTTCACAATTTTCTAGGCTTGTCATCAATAATTGGGCTTTCTTATGCTTTAATTGGCCCTATTTTACATCCATAAGCCTCATTTATGGCATCTTTTCAAGGATAATCCTGGCACCAATCATTAACGAATCATAATTTAGGTGTTTCTAGATTGTGTGAGGTGAACCCACAAAAGTGGTTTACAATTGGAGTGAGGAAGGAAAAGTTGAAAAAAATGACCCCCTGCCAAAATAATTCATTTTTGGGGTTTGAGGGAACTAATAGGTTCAAACGAACTAGAAAAGGGTTCACTAGAACTTGGGTTTGAGTGAACCCATTCAATACAAGTTCACACCATCCCGACAAAAAATACAATGAAAACCCCTTTTTGAAAAGGGGTTCACTAGAACCCCCTGGTTCAAGTGAACCCCCCTTTTCCCCCCTTCCTGCTCTATGGCACCAAAAAAATAAAATTTTTTCCCTTGAATCTCAGGATGAGGGATGAAAATGGCTATCCAATGACTATAATTTTAATATGTTTTGGTTTTATTATGTATTTATTTTTTAGTTTTATTAAACATAGGTTTTCACTAAAAATCAAGCTCTATTCTGCACATGTGGAAAAATAGCAGATTATCAAAAAAAATTTGAAAAATATGAGTGCACCGGATATTGAAGTCCTTGATCTAGCAAAAAAAAAAAATTGAATTTCGATACATACAAAAAACTTACATGTTATACAATCCACCTATGTTTGAATTGCAATTGGTTTAACTTCATAAATTGTTTAAAGAAAAAATATTCAATAAAAAACTATCTAACTAATTGGAAGCACTATATATTAGAGTTACAAATCTAAATTTGAAAGAATTAGAATTTTATACATCATGGAAAAAAAGTTATGTGTTATACAATGAGCATCACTCCTTAAAAATGTTATTTTTTGAAAAAAACTAGTTTTTGAAGGAGATGGAAAAAGAAGTGCAATCTGATTCCAAAAAAATTGAAAAAAATATATTTAGAATCTATAGACAAAATTTCACAAATCACTAGTTTGCATCATCTTCAAATTCCTCACAGTTTAGCCACTATAGGTGCCTAAAAGTGAAGATTTAGTTAGAAAAAATTATTTCAATGTCCAATTTGGCCAAAAATTGTAAACCAGTATTGTGGGATCACCCTGTGACCTAGATTTAGTGATCCGGGACTCATTTTCCATGTTGGGTGAATGGGTCCCACCTTAGTTTTTGGGTCTTGAACTGATTTTCACACATTTCTAAGCACTTTTGGTTTTTGGTCTCATACACTATACTTGATGGGACTCATTCGCCACCTTGGGTGAATGAGTCCCATGACATTAGGTGAATGAGTCCCCTATGGCCCAAAATCAAATTTAATTCCAATTTCTAGTGGGATTTTATTCTCCTAGATCTAAAGTTGGCTTGTAGTGTTGTAATTTTGGATATTCTTGCATAATTAAGTATAAATACAAGGTTCTTTCACTCATATTCACACCTAGCATTCAAGAGATCATTAAGCATTCACAAGAGTATTCAAGAGAATTTAAGAGCATTTTAGAGCATTCTTCAAGTGTCAATCATCATGTCAAAGATTTCATCCATCATGTTTGTTATTGTGCTACCAATTGTGATGTAGGGTTTATGGTTCAAGCAAGTGTTTCAAGCAAGATCAACATCAACCAAGCAAGAGTCAAGAACCATATCCATTGTAGTCATCGCAAGCATATTTGCAACACCTTATTGCTAGGGTTTGGTGAGTTACAACATTTTCGTTCGTCCATTCATCATTCTCCATTCATATTTAATTTTGTTTCAAGGTTTAATTACCAACAAGGGGTTTGACCAAGGAAAATCCCTATCCACTAACCCAACAACATTTCCCTCTCCTTTGTGTGTGATTTACAGGTTTAGGTTGAATATTTCCTAAGGAGAAAGACTTGAGAAAATTTGCAAATCATTCAATGTTTTCAAAGTTTCCATCAAGCCTTGGAGAGCATTGGAGAAGACCTTTAGGTTGAAAATCAAAGATTCAGACTCAAAAACCAATCAGGAAGGACAAAGTAGACAAAGAAGACCAAGATCAACCTTTGAAGTTGTAGAAAATCCCGATTGGATTGATTCACCACTTCTGGTGAATGAGTCCCAATTCTAGACACTTTTCAAGATTTGCAGATTTAGATAACCTTTTCAAAGATTTATGTTCCTACACAGTTTCCTAGAAATAGGACTGATTCACCCAACTTGGTGAATGAGTCCCAGTGAATAGTAAAAGAAACTTTTCGGGTGTTTTAGACCTCCACTCTGCCCTGTCCAAATTTCTAGGTGCACACATTTTGTTTTATAATTTTTTGTTTGTTTTCATTCACTTTTCTAAGCCATTTCTATGGGTCATTGCATTGAATTAGGGTTTTTTGTCAGATCTTGCATTTCATTGTCTTTTCCAAGTTTAGGCTTGGTGGTGGTCCCGCAGGATAACTCTATTACAAGATTTCTTTCTCTTTTGCATTGAGATCTTTAGGGTTTCCCTTGAATGAAATTAGAAGTGTGGGTATGCTCTATGTCCAAAACCATATGACAACATCCATCCCACATTTTCAAAATTTAACAACAATAGATTTAATAATCTCTATTGGCATTTAAAACCTCTTTGAACATCTATGTAAAACTGGATAATATGATTGACATAGTTTTTAAAAAAAAGATGATTAGCATAGTTGACAACATATAATTGGTTTGAATGCATATAAACCTCCATGCACAAGCATACATACAATTAATTTAAATGAATTTAAACCTCTATATTAAGCCATACTACATTCAACTAAAATAGATTTAAAACTATCTATGAACAATCATAATATAATTCCCTAAAATTGATTAAAATCCTCTATGTACAACCATAATGAAATTGGCTAAAATAAATTTTAAAATCCCTATGTACAACCATATTAAAATTGGCCGAAAAGCCTATATATATAGCCATAATTAAATTGGATAAAATGTATTTAATAATTTGTGTACAATGCTATTTAAATTAGTTGAAAATGAATTTGAAATCTCTAGGATGTTCATGCATATAAAATTGGCTAAAATGATTATGCATAGTTAACATATAGTTGGTTTAAATGTATATGAACCTCTATGCACGGTCATATATAATATCAATATAAATGAGTTTCAACCTCTATAAAATGGATATAAAACTTCTAGTTCTATAATAAAATTGATTAAAATATATTTAAAAACCTCTATGTATAGTCATTAGATTTCATTAAAAATTGATTAAAACCATCTATGTGTAGCCATCATTAAATTGGATAAAATAATTTAATAATCTTTATGTATAGTTCTATTCAAATTCACTGAAAATGGATTTAAAATGTACATCTATATACAATTTGCTAAAATGACTCTTATTTATTGTTTAAAATATTGAATATATCTAAAAAAAATCAACTTATATCTACATATAATCAACCCATGATTGTTTGAAAACACCTAACCATATAGTATACACACATTGACAATGTTGTTTGTATATATATATATATATATATATATATATATATATATATATATATATATATATATATATATATATATATCTGTGTGTGTGAGAGACAAAGAAATATAGTCATGGATGGTATTGCTTGATAAAATCTCCAACATATACCCATAAAAATGGCTCGAAATAACTCTCTAACAAGCTCTATGACCTCTCTTTGTTTCTTTACTCTTCTAGGCACACCCTCATGGGCTCCATGGTTGACCGTTTCCTGCAATATTTCAATAGAGATTCAAAATAATCCCTTCTAATTAATTGAATGCATGAAAATAGTAAAAATTAGTTTGAGTTTCTAGCCTTTGGGTTGACCTTTCTTTCCACAACAAACCTACAACTTAGGGCTAAACCAAATTCCCATCTCCCATATTTTCTCACAGGTTTTCTAAATAAAAAAAATCTAATAATTTTAAATGTGTAACTAAGGGAAATTTCTAAGGTTTAGATTAGATCAATCAAATCAGTATAAAGGACAAAAACCCAAAGACCTATTGAGTACAAAGGAATTTAAACAATAAACAGTTATACCTATAAATCAAGTTCTCCATGATTACCTCCATAGTACTTTCTTTCTTGTTGGATGATGCTTTGCCCTCAGATTCGTCATGCGAGCAATCTGCAAATATATGCCTATGTCCTACACCAAGGTT